>VYXH01001410.1:20961-82132 GCA_013397275.1 Burhinus bistriatus | reverse complement strand
AAATATGTTTGTTTTGGGGGAATTTTTTTTTTTTTTTTTTTTTTTTACTTTTACTGAAGCAATTTCTGCTCAGAGATTGGCTGTATTGATTGACCTGGCCTGGTGATATAAAAATCAAAGACGGTTTAGTTTTCTGTTTTCACTTTACTTCATCTTCTTTATTGACCTGTTCATCCAAAATGTAGTTGTTTTCAGACTGGTCTGCCTAGAGTAAGTAAGCAGAAGCCATGGTCAGTACATCTGATTGGCGGCTGCAAAGCAGATGGAATTTCCTTGGCTACGTAACTTTGCTTAAAATATTTCCTAAGCTCAACTGAAAAACTGAGGATACATTTCACATTTCAAATGTTACACAGTAGCTGAGAATAGTCTCTCAACTATTTTGTAGTCATATTCCTCACAGTGAAATTTGTCTATGGCAAATGTTCTTGCATTTTATCTTTTACGATTATAAACAGAAACCCATTTCCTTTTTTCTGCAGTAGTCCAACAAAGCACATCTTACCTCAGTTAGCATTATTAGGCCAATGAAGTATGACACAATGGAAAGGCCGAGAATCAACAGTTCTCTTCTGTAGCCCCTTCGGAAAATCTTTGGGTACATATCTACAACAGCTGTCACAAGGCTTTCAACACACACGAACTGAAACAAATGATAGGAAAGTACAAATGAAGTATATGTCTCATCTGCTGTTGGGATTTGGATTTGCTACCAAACACTTCAAATATCCTTATATCCATAGAGACTGCATGATCCCTGACACTCTATAAGCAGAAGCTCAAACTGAGAGGAACATCATTTTAGAATTAAAAAGTTCAAAGCTATGGATTTCCAGTCCACCACTAAATTCAGATAGTTGAATCCACTAATATTATCTCACAATGCATTTGCCATGTAGCAGATGGATTACATAAAAACTAAATTTTTCAAATGTGGCTTGAATGGGACTTACATAATGTACAAACCATCCATAGGACTGCAGCAGGATTTCACTCTAAGCATCCTGCACTCCTCTCACTCAAAGGAATGATATGCAGTGCTACGCACCTTCAAGCACTGCTAAACGAACTGCAGGATTTTTGGAGAAGTTCTCTCCGTTTTACAGAAGAGAGAAGTTCCACAAAGCTATTAAGTGCCCAAGCCAAGTATACCTAATGAAGGAGGGAAGGAACATCCTTACTAACTTCAAATATCAGCAGAAAGCAAGAGGCCTGAGCTTCTGACTCAGGGCTCTGGAGCAAGGTTTCTAAAATAGGCACCAAAATTAAGGCCCAAAAGTAGACAAGATAAAGCCTGCTTCACTGGAACAGTCAAGAGTAGAATTCAGGAACTGCTCATTTTAAAAAAGAATTTTAAAAAAATTGTCAGATCAGGAAAAAGAGCAATTATTCAAACATTAAGTTTAATGATTGGAAATGTCATGCAAACTAAGCACTGAAGAGCTTTATTCTGCAATACACAGTCATAAAGTCTCTGAACCAAATTATGCTGAGAGCTGAGCTGCATGCTAAAAATGCCAGCTACTTTACATTTTTCATCAAACAGCTTTCACAATTTTTATGGTAACATAGGAAGGACAACTTCTATGCTGTCACTTTGCTGCAGAATATGACTAGACATTTCTTGCTATGGTATGTTGAAGGAACTTACATTATCACTATCTGATATTCAGTTTCAAAATTCATTGTAAAGTACTTTAAAAACAGGAAAAGAAGACACACTGGTATTTTACTGAACTGTGACTTTTAATCACCCATACTTAAGTCTAAATTGATTTCCATGTTAATAATGAAAGCTTCAGTCAGGCTGAATCAGTGTTCGCAGTAAATCATAAGGGAATCTCCACTATCACATAACTAAGATTTAAAATAAGGAACTCGAATCAATGGTTTTAAGCAAGGTTAAGTTAGGGTTCATTCTTTCATCAAGTTAGATGCTGTTTACATCAAGGATGCCAATATACACATGCTAGGGAATCTGACAAAATATTTAAGTAGTGTATGTTTCATACCTGACTATCTAATCCAAGGAATATGAGCATCATGAAGAACAGAGTTGCCCACAGAGGAGAAAGAGGCATCATGGTAACAGCTTTAGGGTAAGCAATGAATGCAAGTCCTGGTCCTGAAAAAGAAGAAAAGAAAGGAAATATTTATACTTGGGTATTGGGTCTGGCTGAGATGGAGTTACCTGTCTTCATAACAGCCTGTACAGTGCTGTGTTTGGGATTTGTGGATAGAACAGCATTGATAAAACCAACATTGTGGCTATTGCTGAACAGTGCTTGCACAGCATCACTTATTAAAATGTCCCTATCTGATCACAAGTTTTCTCACTTTTTCTCTTCCTGTTCCCTTCTCCTTCCCACTGGGGTGGGCGAGCGAGTGAACAGCAGTGTGGGTGCTTAGCTGCTGCCAAGGGTTAACGCACCACAACTTGATCACTCTTTTATGGCAGATAAAAGGTGCAAAATACAAGATTGAAAACCTTGACAAACTCTACATCTCTAATAGTCTAAATATTTGGTGATGAGGCTAATCAGTAAATGAAGACTTGGTTAACACATCAACTCTGCCTACATCCTGCCCAAATGTTTGAAGATCAAGACTTCTGTTAAGACATCACTGTACTTTATGTTCTCCTTCTTCTTTGTGTGGATGTACAGCAAGAGTCACATACCTGAATAAATAATAGTGTGTGGTCCTGTGATTGCCTTATATAACTTCTTAACATATTCTGGAATCTTTTTTTTTCCCCTAAGACAGGAATGTATCTGACGTTTTGTGCAAGAACACAGTCAATGATAAAAGCTGCATCTTAGAAGCCATACATGGTGCTAGCCAAATGTCCAGTGGTTTGTTCAAAATCTGCTCTGCATTTTTGAGTGCTGCTGCTGGTACATAACATTAATTCATTGACTGCAAATTTAAAGAAAACTTTAAAATAGAACATTTTTGCAACAGCATTGGTGACTTCTCAGATCTGCTAAAATACCATCTCATCTCACTCATATTTTCCTGTTCTTACTTACCTGTGCCCATTTTCCAGCTGCTGCAAACTCTCATGCTATAACAGCTTTTATTGAAGTTAGTCAGCTTTTAAAGTGGGGATACAAAGGCAGTATCACAAGGCTGATACAGGAGTACCTCTGTGCTCCGGCTGCAATAGTGAAGACCTGTCAACGCACTACTGCTTTTTCATTCAATGCAGTATTTGCAAGCTCCTATAGTTTCCAGAGTTGCTGTAGTCTTTTAACCTTTTTCTATATAGCTTCTATAATAGTATAAGCCAGTTGTCTTGGGGGCTTTAGGAAAAGATAAATATTTTCCATGACCGTATCAGTGAAGCTCTACTTGCTTTGCAGTTTTCGTGCTAACCTTGGCTAACTTCATGAGGGTCATTTCTCCTTCTTAACAGTTCAGCATTATATTGCCTTTCTTTCTGCGCAGCGCTCCTATTCTTTTTGTTCTGTTGAGTTTTAAGTGATGCTTAAAGATACTACATCCACAAAGGTGTTAAAGAGCAGTTAACTTTCATTAGATGCCTAACTCCACGTGATGGTAATGAATGTTAGGTGTTAATTTCTCATAGAGCTGGGCCTTTGTGACTTTCTGGACTCAAAACAAGAACTTTTATACTTAATCAGCCAGAGTGTCTCAGTGTATGTCCCTGGGAGAAAAACTTACTGACATTAGGAGATGGCATTAGCCGGCTGACTGTTAGAAATCTGTATTTGCATAGTATACATTAAGCAAGACTTCAGAGGACTTCCAAAGATTTCTCCTAAACAGTTGGTTTCTCATTACTTTAATAGAATCATAGACTCATAGAATGTGTTGGATTGGAAGGGACCTTTAAAGGTCATCTAGTCCAACCCCCCTGCAGTAAGCAGGGACATCTTCAACTAGATCAGGTTGCTCAGAGCCTCATCAAGCCTGGCCTTGAATGTCTCCAGGGATGGGGCCTCTACCACCTCTCTGGGCAACCTGTTCCAGTGTTTCACCATCTTCATTGTAAAGAACTTCATCCTAATGTCTAAATAGCTATATCTTTTTTTACCTTTTATACATAACTTTTATATCTTTTTTCTTTTTCTTTTTTTTTCTTTTTCCCAGAAGGAACAAATATTTGTGTGGATTTCGGTGTCTCATTTAAAGAAAACTGAATGCTTCTTTCATGAGGATATAACACTCAAGGGGCATAACTGAGCAATATATCTCTGCTAAACAATCTTCTGGATGCTCAGTTGGAGGAAGTTTGTGTTACAATAGCTCCTTGACTTTATGAATTTGGTCCTATGCACAGTAACATTAATATTTTTCACACATAAATGTGTGACCATAAAAATATTATTCTAATGAGTCAGGTAACAGGTTTTTAAGAGGAGTTTTGTAAAACTACCTGCAAAACAGTCAACTTATCCATAAGATAATGGCACAGACTAAGTATTCTGATAGCAACCTCTGAGCATTTTTTGTTAACTCACAAAACTGCTTTTGGAACTTACCTGATTCTGCAACTTCTGCAATCGGCACGCCCTGTTCATAAGCCATAAATCCAAGAACTGAAAAGATAGCAAAACCAGCAACAAAGCTTGTGCCACTGTTCAAGCAGCAGAGCATGATGCAGTCTCTGAAAATATAAATAAAAAACACTGCAGTTGATTCTCCAGAGCCTGGGTTTCTTTCGTGTACTGAGCCATAGGACTAACAGAACCCTGAGCTGCAGGATGGACGTTTAGTTGCTCATTAAGAGTAAGCTCCTGACTGATATTATGTCTGAGAGAAATCAGTCAGGCATAAGCATTTGCAGGAAGATACCATCATAATACCCTCGCTTGTGTTTTAAGTGGTTGAATTGCAACCCTGTTGCTACTCACTTACTATTTTTCAATAGAACCTTTAAAAAACCTGTAAAAATACTGTAAGAATGGTGTTAAGAACAGTTTTTCTACAATGGTTGTAATAATGTATTCCAGAGGATATGAACTCATTTATAAACTATATAAAAATGGTAGTAATTTGTTTCCTGGAAAAAAATCCTATGGTCAGATCTTAGCTAATTCTATTCCAGTTACAGTATATTGGCAACTAACATCCATACAAAATGATTGTTTTATAAACTTCTGTTAAGAAGTTGTGGTAATGAAAAGCACCACAAATAATCTAAGAAGTGTGTACATGCCTAAAAAAGTGCCTAACAAGTAGGCAAAGACAGTGCAGGGACACTGATCTCTCGAACATCAAACAATGACAATTACAAGGCCAAGGTGAAGAAATCTTTCTTTTCCCAGATTGGAAACGTCACAATAGTAAATCACTTTAAAAAAAGGGAAAATACTCTTGCAGAAAGGTGCGATCTTTCCCCAGAGCTCAGTGAAATATTGTTGTTCATTCTGCTTTCAGACAGCACTTCAGGCTTGACAGATGATGAGGTAGGAATGATTTATCATGACAGTCAGTCTTTTAAGACTGTTTGCTACAAGAGACAGCTGTGTACTTGAGAAAGTAATAATCTAACCTAGATGCCTGAAAGTAAATTGGGATTCTAAAACCCTGAAGCTCAAGGCAAGCCTGCAGCTCTGTCAAGCGTATACCTTAGTCTGGGATCTATGAGAAGAAATAACCCTGTAAAATCTCACAGGTTCTGAATCCACATCTTCAATAATGATTCCCATCTTTGTCACAGATTTGTAGTGACTTTTTGAGAATCAGAGAAAATTCATATTTTTGAAGTCCTGGCATATATTCCAGCAAAACTTCTTTGGTAATCTCTCTGTCCTGTTGCTTGCTTCTTTCGGTATTTTTATCCTGTAACTTTATCTCATCAGTTTATTAAGTGAGATGACCAGTTCCAGCATCTTATTCCCTCAATAATGAGCCCTGCACTGCCTCCCATACCTGTTCAAAACTCTTTCTGTCGCTGACTTTGAGTCACCTTAGCATCAGGCACATACATTCTAAATGGCAGGAAGCAGGCACACACTTCAAGACTGCAAAGTGAATGATCAGCTGAACTATTGCCACTGGGCCCTGGGAGGCTTTGGCTCTCTCTCATCACCTTATCTACAGTTAATTGTAACCATTATTTTGAGAATGTTTTTATGTTTTCATAATCATTTCATAGTTAAAAAAAAATTCTATATGGCATATCATCTATAAATTGCCAAAATTTGTCTAGAAATTAAAAAGAATGAATACTCCCATTTGTAGATCAAGACTCAGACATGGAGAAGTCCAGTGATGTTCACAGTTCTCTCCTGTATGGACTCTCTCTAACACTGTTTGTCCATTAGCAGGGGTAAGTAGGTCCTTTAAAATGCTTTCTGAAAATTCTGAAAATGTCCAGAATTCAAACCTGTTATTAACCGGGAGCATGGAGTTCTTTGTGCTTTGCAGAGAAAGAAAACAGAGAAAAAGATCATCTTCCTAACTATTCTTCTCAGTGTATTTCAGCACTGAAGTAGCTCTGGAGAGACTCTTACCCCAGCCTATCTCACCTAAGAAACTGGTGAGTTCAATGCTGAGAAATTAAAACTAAGTGTGATGAAACTCGGTCGATAAGAGATGTCAGAAAGATGTATTTTTTTTAATCCTTTGCAGGGATAAAAAAGAGGTACTACAGTGGGATGGATCTAGCTGTTCACCAGTCACATGATGCTTCCATGCAGAACAGCCTGTTTTGTGCAGGTAAGATTTATTTTAGGTAATTCCCAGGCTTCAAATGCAGTCCAAACAACAAGGTATTTTTTTCTGGTGAATGGTGTGGCACGGGACATTTGAGAACTGCTGGTTCCTAACCATGCAAAAAAGGATTAAGCTGGAGACACATTGCTCCCTGTGCACCTTCAGAGCCCCTAGCAGTTTCTGCTGCTTCTTCTTTAAGGAAGGTCCTAGGACAAGATCCAAGTGGCTGGACAATCCTATATAATTAGATCATTTGTGAGAGAACAAGAGGAGCACAGACACTTCTCCACTCACAGGGAAAACCCATGAACCACAGTGCCATGGTACAAAATAGTTACAGGGTAGATATGTATTTCTCCAAGGAAATGGGCCAAAGTGAACCTAAGGGGATTTTCATCATCTCTAGTTAGTGAGGTACCTATTCTTTTGAAACACAGCCACAGCTCCATCATTGTCTTCCCCAGTTCAACAGTCACAGACTGAACAGTCAGTTCTCCAGGGACCTAGCAGTGTTTCCTGTCCTAATAAAAATATAACCTCTGATTTTAATTGCCATCCTTCCTTTATCTTTGCAGGAATTCTACTAACCCCTTAACTCCTGTTTTGGTTTTTTTTGCCTTAGATAGAAGTATGTAACCTGCAGTTCAGTCTTTTTTTCTGCTACGGGAAGGAAAATTGAGAGGGGGAATCTGGATCCATTGATTGTGAAACCAATGAATTTTAAAACACAAATGCCCAAGAACCATTGGAAGGAGAACATGAAGTTTATCTAATTTTCCATCAATGTTTTAGAAGCATCCTTGGTAGGAAGGCATCAGAGCCTGACTGAAGCCCAAACTGATTTCAAATGAAAGGAAAACTTCAAATTTTTATGAAAGCTTCACATTCTTCCAAATTAATGTCTTGCCAATCATCTGAATAATTCAAGACATGCATCCTTTATCCTCTCCCTGCCTGGCATGGAGGATACTGCTGAAAATTCATTCTGCTTTCCTTCAGGAGCTTCTCTGATTAGAGAGAAGAGCCCAGAGACCCTTTTTGCATCTCTCCAGTTACTTCCTTGCCCTTATGGATCCCCTCAAGACGAATTCCCATTCCTCTTTTCCTCTTAGAAAAGAAGCTTGATAAAGGACACATCTTCATTACTTGAAAGTTTTGTCCATTTGTTGACAGTGTGTGAAATCACTGATTTATCTTCTGCACCACAGTGGCAACATGGCAGCTAGCCCCTGATTTGTACATGGGGCTCATGCATAAATATTGTCCTGCTGAGGTGCAGCCTCCAATACAATGGAGTGGTGCTGTGACACCACATGGTGTTTCCCCTGGTGGGGAACTGCACAGTGTCCAGCAGGGAGCTGGATCGGTTCTGCAAATACAGAGGACATGAAGCAGGAACAAGAACATTTTCCTCTTCTGTCTACTGAGATTGCTGAAGTTAATCCATCCCTTAAGAGGGTCTGAATGGATTAGGAATTCTTAGCTTGCTAAAAATTAGAGGAAACATCAGTACACCTTTCTTTTATTTATATGGGGAAAACTTTGCCTGCTGATGGTACAGCCATTACTTTCATCTTTTCATAAGATTCACTTTTGATATAAACTGTTGTAAATCCAGGGAGGATCTGTATTAATGTATTACAATGAAAGATAAGTAAGGACAATAAAAATTCATTTCCTATTCAAAGATGTGAAGTGACTTGTTTGCAATTTATTTACAATGTTAATGAATTAGATCAGGTTGCTAATAAGAAAAAACCCACATGCAGTTTAGATTTTCCCATTTTCCACTAAAATACCTCATGTCATTATTTTCCACTGCAACTGTCCCTTAGGAAAAAAAAAAATTCAGTAAAACAGAGTGCAAAAAGAGTGGAAGTAGATGTTACAATCAGCCGGTACACTGCAGGTATTGCAAGGGGCAAATCCATGGCTTGATTTTAATTTTTTTAAGGGCTTGTTAGAATGAAAATGTAATTCTGCTTTCCACTGCATAGCTGCTTTGTATGTCTTGCTCTGTTAACAACCCTGTTTAACTCGGCTGCTTTCTGCGGTTAACTTCTGTTCTACTTGTTTCCACAGATTTCTTAAGAATCATACTTTGGGACACAATAAAATCTGTCCTATTCAGGAAATCTGTGAAAACATTTTGTTAGAGGAATTGTGAAGCTTGGATTCAGTAAAAAGTATTGTGTTGCAACATCTTGCTCAGGAGCTTTAGAAGAGAGCTGCTGATGTTTTCCCAACCTATGTTGCTCAGGTCAGAGGAAAAGAAGGAAAGTTACGTAAACTCTTGGATCACACCTCAAAACTCCTGGTTTTGTAATGAGTTACAAAACCACAGTAAAAAGATTACTGCAGTCATTGAGGCTGTGACAGAATAGTTTCTAGATAGGATGCAACTGGAAAGAAATAAAAATAAAATTAAATAAGAGAGAAAAAGAGTAGCACCTTTGTTAAAGTATCACTTATGCTAATTAGAGAAACCTTTCACTACCCACTGTTCTGTAGGGGCATTCATTATGCTCTGTTGGGGCATCTTGACCGTTATTCTGAAAGCAATGCCAACCAGCACTGAAGATTGTAGGGGACATGCACTACTTTATGCAGCAAACCATTTGGAATTTTGGCTGCCATAGCCAAGCGAAGAGTAACGTATGCTGCTGCTAAGTTACTTTGCATGTTTAGATGGCAAAGTACCCTTAACTGCTGCTGAATAGCTTTGCAGACATTCAGCTGGTGGATACGTTCGTATCTCTGTCGTTTCCAGTATCCCAATTCCCTTTCTGTCTGGAGAGTCAGAGTATTTCTCTGACAGAAGAGCAAATTGTTGCTAAGACATTGAAAGAAGAAGACATTTCCTAAAACCGTTTCCTGAACTCTCCAAGTAAATACTTACACTTCTGGTGTTTCAGGGGTGGTGTGTTTGGGTTCTTTTGCTTTTAGAGCATGTTATTTCCTTTATAGAAAAATTAAATTTTAATTCTCTGATAATAATGGAGTCAGTGCAATCAAACTGTCATTTACTGTCTTGCATTAAAGGCTATTGAATAGTAGGAAAACTAATTCAATAATTACTGATACCAGAAGAAAAAAGTAGTGCTCATATTCCTGCCCGTGCCAGTAAAATAGAATGAGGGTTTTGTGTGAGTCCTATCCTTTTAACACTGATTCAGGAAGGATTAAAACCTACTGAAGTTATTAGCGCTTTCCTTACTGATTTCTATAAAGATAAGCAATGAAATGCTATCCATTTCTACTGTGCTCTCGCTAGGAGCCAGTAAAATATGGGCAAAAGTGATATTCAGAGCATAGACCAAACTCAGGGGAGTTTCAATAACATTTTTTTTGCAGGATTTTTTTCTTAAAGCAGATACAAGTTATACAATCAAATACTGCACACACGTCCAATTATATATGTATGAAATTCAGTATATTATACATGCAATTGTATATACCTGGGTGTACTGAGTGGCTTGTGGCTGTGCAAGGGTCAGATATGATCAAAAGGGATGAAAACACCAAATTTTGGAAAAAAGTTCCTCTGACACAATTCACATCAGAGATCTCTGTTCTACAAAAACATGTGCATATGCTTATGTTTACTCGTACAAATAGCTAAAGGAAAAAGGAAGTACTTCTGAGTGAAGCTAAGCATGTTGACACTTGCATCGCTGAAACTAGGTGTAAAAATAAAGTGTGGAAGATATTACCTGTAGCAGTTGTTATTATAGTTGTTGTAACTTCCCAGGGCCGTCAAGCACCCCAAGCAGATCGCATATGAGAAAAATATCTGTGTACCAGCATCCACCCACACCTGAAGACAAAAAAAATTGAGTGGTTAAAAAAGGTCAAGAAGGAATCACCTTTATGCATATATTGACTGCAGAGTTGCAGAGGCAACTGTACAGAGTAATAGTGTCTGGCAAACCTTTTATAAGTCACAACCTCAAAAAAAATATTCTGTGAGTTAAATTCCCCTCTCCTTCTCAGTGGTATACACAAGGAGTAACTCAGCTGGTCTTCAGAGGTTCAACCTAATCTAAGTACAGAGACAGAATTTTTGGAGAAGAACCTCACCCAGTATAAATTCTTTCATGTTTTTTTAACACTATAAAGTGTTAGTAATTGCAACCCGGATAGAATCATCTGCATTTATCTTATTCTTACTTGATAATTATTTATTCAAATTTTAAAATTTACTGTGAAAAAATACTCTAAAGACAAAATACACCAATCATAGATAGTATACAAATTAAGCTGGGGAAACAGAAGAGACAACTTATCCAGGGAAAGGGTTTTTTTTAGTAGAACTTAATGGCCCCAAATAGGCACAAGGACATGGTTGTTCTGGTCACTGTACAATTAACAAATAAAAGTTCTGTAGAGCTTAGCAAGTAAGTAGCTTTATAATATCATTACGGTAACATTTATATCCTAAAGTGATGCAAATATTAAATTCTAGATCAAAGAATAGGAAAAAAAAGGAAGCATGAGCTGACACCGTGAGATTATTCTCCACACAGAAATCTCAGAACATTAATATAACAGGCAATTTTTTTTTTTTACTTTAAAAATACTCCAACAAAACAGTTCATTTCATTCAATTAGAGTCTGGTTGTGTTATTACTGGAGGTGAATATACTTTTTAACTCCTGATTTTGCCACAAGAGTGATGTGAAGAACCCACATCTACACAGCTGCACTATTATTTCCAATCCAATAAATTCTGACTCCTGGTTTCCTGGGATAAATGAGCTCTATAAGTTCAGGTTTTTTAAAGCAGAGCAACCAAAGTGCTTTTCAGAGAAGTAACAAAACACTGACTGATAACCAGAGGCAATAGCTGTGTAGCCATTAGCTACTCTGAGTTTGAGACAGGAAAGAGGATATGCAGGAAATTATTTCATGACAGATAATAGTAATACTAATAATAGTAATCAAATACTTATAAATATATGAAGGGGATGTATTTGTTTTACATGTGATCAAGACCTTGGTCTCTGGAGTTGTTGAGAGTGTTTCTGTTTAGGAATAACATTAAGATCACTTTTGATTCGCATCAGTGGCTTAAATGGTTTCAATGCTGTCATACTGAATAAGATACAGCTGATTACATCTCAAAGTTTCACCACTCGGTAAGAAAAAAACAGCACAGAGAAAGGCTTTTGAGAGACAGGCTCTTTAACAAGATTGGAAGCTCCCAAAAAGCTGTAAGTAGCATAGGTTAGGAGAAAATGCATGGTCTTCTTAAGCATAAACAAAAGCTAGGAAACTGGATCAGCATATGTGGAATCTGCCGCTTCCTTCCGTTTCAGTTTTTGCACAATGTACTGTTGCAGTGCATTGTATAGCATTTAGATGAGCAATAGCCTTTCCTGTTGGCATACGCCAGCTCCACAGAAGTCTGATTATTCCTTGGACAGCAAGTACTACTGGAAATAGGGGAAAAGAATTGTACTCTGAAGTCAGAAACTCCAGAGCTGCTTGAGAAGAGGAGCAGAGAACACATCCCTCTGGAAGTCCTGTGTACCTAGTTACAAAAACGGATAAAATTCTGACTATAAGTGATATTATTTCCTTCAAAGAAAACACGTCTCTAATGACCATGACATCTGACAGTGATTCAACATAAAAAGTGGCAAATACTTTATGAGAAACATGTTCTGTAAGCAAATATTCACATATTCTATAAAAGTTGGATCAGATTGAAGAACCCTTTGTTTTTGTTTCATTATATGACACCAATCTAGAAATTCCATCAGAACTCATGGCTAATGTTTAAACAGGAAGGAGGAAGTAATTTTATTTACTGAATGGAATACTAGAATCAGCGTAGCTTCTTTTGGGTTGTATACTCAGAGAACCAGTGACGTTTAATTTGTGATGACCATTAATATTTCAATTTCAGGTTTCTGAAATGGCAAAAACATCTACAACTGATCAAGAAAGTAGCAAAGAGGGAAATTAATTTAGAAACCACAGGTAGATTTTTGTACTTGAAAAAACATGAGATGGACTAACTCTGTTGTATTTAGTCACAAGCCTAGACATGTCAACATTTTAAAGCCATACAGTTGATGCTACAGGTCAGTTCTTCATATTCTTGCCTCAGGAGCTAGCGACCATTTGACATTTAGCATCACTCATTCGTGGTTGGAGAATTTGTTGAGGTGCACAATTTTTTTATTAGTTTAAGTCACACCCACACTTAGTCATAAACTGTACCTCAGGGGAAGTTGTTCTCATTAAAACTTCTAGTGGGTACAGATGGGCTCTTGTAGATACCACTCACAAATCCAGGTGTCATCCATTTGGCTTATGGCAAAAGAAGAATTATTAATTATTTCTGAGAGTGCTGAATTTGCAATGCCTGGCTTAGACTAGAAGTTGTAACATTTTTCAAGTAGATGGAATGAATGTAGCACAATTCTGCGGAACAATGGAATTCTGAAGAACACAGACAAAGAAAACACTGCCAGTAAGCTGCAAACCAAGGATGCTGGAGCCAGCAGCTGGTGAAAGGCTGGGACAAAAGGAGTATGTTTTTTCCAGAGGGCAGGACCTGTATGAGAGAACATCCTGTTCTTGCTTTATAAACTTTGTACATTGAAAATCTTTTGGTTAGTGATAATTAAGTCACGTCAGTATTATGCATTTGTAAATTTGAGGATTGAAAATGTTTTATAGTCTTCTATTAGCACCTGCTTTAAAAGATGGAAGTGTGTGTTTCTTCTTACTTTTTTTCATCTCATATTTAAAATGTTTCCATGCCAAAACAAGATTAAAATTAAAGCACAAAGCCTTTGTCTATTATACCTTAATATTTAAAAAATCCAAATGCCAAAGGACAGAACCTTTGTATCTACTATGCTTCCATTTTTGCACCCACATTACAGCTGTTTTCTAGACATGCTAAGCCCAGCAGAACATTAGCGACCATATGGACAAACGAGAAGAATGCAAACACCAGCTCAGAATACAGCAGCACAGCTATTGATCTAACTCCTGTATGGAAATAATTCTTGCTGGCTAGGAAGAAGGGGCTGCTCAATGAGCCCATGTGCTGAAGCTCTATTCCCAAAGGGAGAAGGCAAAGTAAACAAGCCTCAACTCTACGGCACTGCCTGCTTTCTCCATGTAGAAATGAGGCATGACAGTGAGAGATTGTGAGTCTCTCCACTTTCCATTTTCTGAGTGGGAAGGGGAACAGCAGAGCTGTCTGTGCCCTGATCCCCATCTTGAGGCTTTCCCACACTTCACTTTACAGCTTTCCTCTTTCACACCATTAGCTCACAAGCAGTGGTCTCAGCTGTGTCCTGCTGATAACTAACTTACATTGATACAAATGCAATTCTACAAAACAGAATCAACAAGAACATTTTTTTACTAAAAATGGAAAGCACTCTTTTGCAAAGTCCAGATATTAAGTCTGCCTGGGTAATCTTAATTTGGCCGCCTTGTGTGTAGGTCTAGGACACAATCTTCATTCACATGACTATCCATCTCTCTGCCCAGGGAGATGAATTGAGCTAGTCAAACAGAGGATCCTGTTGTCTGGAGGATCCCTTGCCTCCTTTGTTGCCATGATTGTGGTGCATGTAATGAATGAAGAAGGATAAAGAAGGAAGAAGAGGGATGTGCTGTAGTGAAGACAACAGAACACTGCTCTGGAGAATTAGATTCTTTTCATGTCTCTGCTACAAATTTTCTATGTGACGTTATGTCCATGAATCACTTAAACCAACCCTTTCTCAAATGTTCATTAACTGGGTAGTCCTCATTTAATGGGTGTCCAAAGTGAAGTACAAAATTACTGAGCATTCACTGTTGCAACCAAGGTGAATGAAAGCCATGGCTGGAACAAGTAAAAAAAGCCACGGTATAAGAAGGCAGGTCTCACTATATATCTCTTTACACCAGTAAGATGAGGTCATGCTATACAGTGAAAACAAAATAACTGAGGTTTATGAAGCATGTGGACAGTTCAGAAATAAGTCACTTTGAAAGGCTAAGCCATTTTTTGTGATGATCAAGGTCTGAACAATACACAGTATCTTTACAGGGCCAAGAAATGAATGAAAAGGATAAAAAAAAATATTGCATAACTGTCCTGAAATGAGCTTAGTTGATGCCGTACCTGAATAAAGCACAGACTTTGGGGAAAACCTGTTATGTGTTGACATTTATTATTTCTATAGTGCATGGAATAAAAATGCACATTGCTCACCTGAAGGACTAGCATTAGATTCCAGGTTTTTCTCTAACTTTGTACCTTCCCTTTACCTTCCGTATTCTCTGTATATATTTTGTGTAATTCTGTAATTCCACAGTTTAGACAGCTGGGCAGACAATACCTCCATACATAGAATCACTGCTGCCTTACAAGAAATGTGCAGCACATATTGTGACAGCCTCATGTAACCTGTTACATGTGATTTGCGTTCAGCAGACTCACAGTGCAGGCACAGCAAGCTCCTAACTGCTTCAGAGCACAAGTCATGTGAACTTATGGCTTCCCAAAAAGGTTTGCTCAGGTATACTGACATATTCCCTATGCTGGGATAGGGAAACCTCAGAGATCAAGGCCTATGGGGCTTCCTGCAGCAGCCTGTCTTGGGAGGGAGCCCTTGCCACCTGTATCATTTCCACCTATCAAATAATTGGGAGAATTCTGTTCATCACTTAAGGCCACGCCTTATTCCAGAAATCCTTTACTGCTCTTAAAGCAAAGCAAACACTACTATGCAGCTGTTATGGAATCCTCCCGTGACTGCAGGAAACATCTCCCAGGATAAACTGACTTTAACTGGCATTTCCACAAGCTTTTAGAATCAGGACAAACAGCTGAATGTAACTCAAAAGATTTAAAATTGTTTCATGTCTGGGGAACATGGGAAAATTAAGTAGCTATTTTCAGTCTAATCCTCCTAAAAGATATATAGTTTTAAAAAAATATATTATGTTATCACCTGAAAAGCTTCATTTTACACCTCAGCTAGAAGCTATTAGTGATATTTCACTGTTCTGTCTCATTGTGCATGTCAGTCTAGAGGAAAAATGCAAGATGCCTAAAAGTGCACGTTGGGGACATTTTGAGCAAAACTAGGAGGGGTTTGGTGAAAATGTGATACTCAGAAATTATGTTTGTGGCAGGTTGTACGTTCAAATCCACAGCCAGGTATCTCCCACCTCAGTGCCTGGCCCCTGAAGGAAAACGGGACCTGGTCAGCCTACATTGCCTCTGCCTGCGAGGATCAAGTCTGTGGGCTGGGTAGACAAGCTCTTGGGATAAACACCAGTTGATGGTTTAATTTTTCAGTCTGTTGCTCAAATAACAGTAAAACTGGGAAAAGCAAACAAAAGAGAGTATGATTTTTTTAGAAATGGCTCAGTGCAGCACTGAATCACCTTGACCACTTCCTGTACTTACTCCTTGTTCAAATGTCTGTGTCTACGTCCTCACAAGTACCCTGTACATAATAACGGCAGCCTTCTAACTGTTGATTCACAGATCTACTGCGATTGCAAGGGGAATTTTTTTTCCTCTACTTTAACTCAACAGATAACCAAGATAAGTCAAGAGAATAACCACTGTGTAACACTAGTGCTATTGTCACTGTGGCATTAAGTAGGAAAGACCATATAGCGGCCTGAAAGATACCATGGAATTTACACCAAAAAACCCAGAAAAGCTCTAAAGAGCAGGCAGTGTCTAGATGATGAAGTACACGCCTGATTACACACAAAGAAAAGTACCAGGAATGAATAAAGCTGCTATCGAGTAAGGCTCCTGGCTTTACACCAAATAAGAAAACAGTATTGTCAATGTTGTTACAACTGGCTCTGACCGAAGAGCTGCATCTGACCTGTCACAGGAGAGGTGTCATGATTGCCTCCCAGTGGTACTGCTCTCTGAACTCACACAATCAGCAGGATGTTGAGGTAGTAGCTGTGGGTTCTCAATACTAGTCTGAACTTACACGTAGGCTTCAGGTGCCTGCTTATTATGGTTTCAGAGAGATTTCTGTATGTAAAGAAACACACATTTCACCCTTTCTCTTTTTGCAATCTTCTAAATTATATTTCACAGATGTCTTAATGGGACCAAATCATTGTGATACTGTGGTTCAGGAGACAGTTAGAGAGTTTTCAATGTAATGGCTCATCTAAAAGAACTGCAACATCCATGTTTCTCCATACATAGCTAGAAGAACAATCAAGCACTATGAAGATTCTTCCATTAAGCAAAATATATATATTGTTTATCTCTCTTTCCGTGACCTTTCCCATAGTCCACAGTTAACAGATTTGTTAGAAATTATAAACATGCAAGGGCTGCTAATGTTTGTACCTGCACACTTAAGTTTGCTTCCTTGAGTATTTCTATCAAAATCAAGGGAATTAATTTCACATTGATGTCTAAGTACTGGCTGAAATATGCATCCCAGTGGTGTAGTATCATAAATATGCACTTTTTTTTTTTTCATTCGTAACAGTGAGATTGAACACCCACTTCAGCTGCAAAGCTCAAAGCATCCTTAACTACAGAGTGGTTAATGACAATTCCATAACGAAGCACTCTGTCTGAGAATATGGGAGATCTCACAGGCCAGTAAAATGCTGCACTCACTCTTTAAAACATGATGTTCCAAATGTTGATTGTCGTTTATTTCCCACTTTGTTATCACAGAATGAGCAATCACTTTAGAGTTTTCTCTTAATTTAAATTATTCATTACTTTTTGATGAATCTCAGTAGTGTTTGTATTTTAAAAAGCAGTTTGCCTTTGGTTTCAAAAAACAATTTTAAAAAACCCCACCCTTTGCTGTCAGGCTATAATAAATGAAATGTCAAGGTAAAGGCATAGAAGAGTTGCAGATTTTTATAACAGTAAGCATGTCTGGATAAGACAACCTGTTGCCAAATAGACTTAAATAGGAGCATTACTAGAGTTTAAGTCCTACACATCATGACAGGTTTAATGTTCATGTGCTAGTGTCGCTCACAATATGTGGGGAGTGTGTGGAAAATGTCAAAAATTCACGTCAGCTATGGAACATCTCTACCTGTACTAGACCACGTGGTTTAGGATTTTCAAGTTGGCTTCTAAACCACATGCTTTGTAAGTCTATGGTCGCAAAGCACGGTTTGCATCCAAGCCACCTGGGAGTCAGTCAAGCTATCTGGGTATTTCATGTACTGTAAAAGGTAGGCAAATTCAATCACAGAAGCACAGAATGGTAGAGGTAAGAAGGGACCTTCCGAGATCATCTAGTCCAGCCCCCCTGCCAAAGCAGGCTCCCCTAGAGCGGGTTTGGACAGGAACGCACCCCGGCGGCTTTTGAGTATCTCCAGAGAAGGAGACTCCACAACCCCCCTGGGCAGCCTGTTCCAGTGCTCCGTCAGCCTCAAAGTAAAGAAGTTTTGCCTCATGTTCACATGGAATTTCCTGTGTTCCAGTTTGTGCCCATCGCCCCTTGTCCTGTCGCTGGGCACCAGTGAAAAGAGTCTGGCCACATCCCCTTGACGCCCACCCTTTAGATGTTGATAAGCATTGACGAGATCCCCTCTCGGACTTCTCTTCTCCAGCCTAAACAGACCCAGGTCTCTCAGCCTTTCCTCAGAAGAGAGATGCTCCAGTCCCTTGATCATCTTCGTAGCCCTCCGCTGGACTCTCTCCAGTAGTTCCTTGTCTTTCTTGAACTGGGGAGCCCAGGACTGGACACAGTACTCCAGATGCGGCCTCACCAGGGCAGGGTAGAGGGGGAGCCTAACCTCCCTCCACCTGCTGGCCACGCTTTTCTTAACGCACCCCAGGACACTGTTGGCCTTCTTGACCACAAGGGCACATCGCTGGCTCATGGTCAACTCGTTGTCCACCAGGACTCCCAGGTCTCTCTGCAGAGCTGCTTTCCACCAGGACAAGCCCTATCCTGTGCCCGTGCATGAGGTTATTCCTCCCTAGGTGCAGGACCCTACGCTTGCCCTTGTTGAACTTCATGAGGTTCCTCTCCATCCAACACTCTAGCCTGTCCAATGAATGGAGGAGACCACAATGAAAGGACCAAGATCAGAAAGAAAAATAAAACCAAAATCCATATGCAATGTAGAAAAAAGAAGAGTAGATGGACAGCAAACAGACTGAAAACCAGTCATGAAATTCACACAGGGTGGCCAGGATGAAGAGCGTAGCTTCGTCTTTTAGGAAAAAGTATTATACATTCCTTCATTATCATACAGGTTTAGACATGACAGGACCATAAGAAATTATAAAAATGTTAGGTCTTAATCTTGAAGTAGCACCTGCATTTAAAGAGTACCCCTGTCAGACACGAAGGAATTAACAACAGGTTTAATTATGAGCACTAATAGAAGCTTCTGGAGAATCAAACCATTTCAAAAGAATCTGCCAGCCATGGCCCTGACATAGTCTTCCTTCCTCTCCTCCTGCCATCAGAATTACACAGAAGTGTTTAGGGAACTGCCTTTGGCAATGCCAACTACAGCTCCAAACACTTGGAAGATGCAGATATTCAAAGTGAATAAATCCATTCCTGGCATGCATTCTGCTCTTTTCCTGACTAGCAGTACACTGATAATGTATCTTATTCCTATGAATCCTGCAGAGAAAATCAAACAGGAAAGAATCAACTTTATCACTTTAATTTTCCTGCATAATCAACGCAGTTATTGTAACTGCATAGTTTCTCATGTTTGACTATAAAATAGCAGAAAAGACTGATTTTCTGATCTTGGTACGTGTTAGTTTACCAATCTTTTGAACAGAGTTAATTAAAAAAGATACATTTATTTAGAAATCAGACAAAAATATATGTCCCAAATTAAACTAGTTAATCCCAGGGGTCACAATGAAAAGCTTTTTGCTGACTAGGAAAATACAGCTTCCTGCTTGAAACTGAAATCTTGGAACAACCAGTAAGCAAAAGAGACCGTTACAATGCAATTTTAAAGTAACTTTTCTGAGTAGAATATTACTTTAAGCAAAGGCACACGTTAAAGCTTCTGAAAACTTATAATACAACCTTCACGATAAACCATTCTGAAAGTCACTGCCTCAACAACTACACTTTCAATAGTATTCCAACATACTTTTGATATATTTATATTCCATTAAATATACTCATTTAAAAGAAAACTTTCAGTGTCTAAATTTATCAAAGCTGCATTTATTGAACCTATGCTAGAAGCGTGATGTAGAAAAATGAGGATATAAATCAGACTATTCCCTGAAAACCTGCCTGTCCTCAGGCTACTTGAAAGTGGCAACTGTTCGTTCAGTCACCAACGTAAAAGAGAGTTTAGCATGATATTTTACAAGTGAAATACAACTCCCCCAGGCTTATCCAGATGGCAAGGATAGTACTAAAATACCCCTTAGTTATCTCCATGCAGCCTCAGTCAACTCCAAGGAAAGGGCTCAGCTTTTGCTGAGCGCAAAGCTAGGGTCCCCCTGTTCAGAAAACCAAAGTAACAAAACCTGCTGGATCCAAGNTAGTGTCATTAAATGGGAAATTAAACCAAAACAAAATATGAACTGTGTATTGTGGAGAAGCAGCAGAAAAAAACGTTGAGTTTTGGATACAGGACTTAGTTTGTTTCTGAAGTTTACTATCCAGGGGTTTTTAAACGACACAACTTCTGAAAGCAGAGCCTTCATTAGAGCAGGAAAACACAACTTAAATGGCCAGGCAGAAAATGGCTGAATTAAGCCCTTTTTTCCCTCTCTTTAATGGTAGTGATTCTCAAAAGATTAGAAGTAGGTTAGATGAATAATAAACCAGCTATGTTTCTAGTGTCTACCTGACAACAGCTTTTGTAGAAGTGAATAATTACATGAAAATCACTTCCTTTCCACCTCTCTTTGGGATTTCTGTGGGTTGCTAGGCAGTCTCTCTCCTACCTTCTGCTAATGTTACTTACAGACACGATGAATACACTATATTCATTATGAGAATGGTGAGCTGAGGGGAAAAAGGACCTAAATACTTGAAGTTTTGTTTATTCATTGCTGCCTTTGGAGACCAACACTATAGCTCAGATTACTTTACACATATTTAAATGCTAATTTTCCGAGGCATAATTGCTAGCCAAGTACCAGCCTGTTAAAATGGAACAGGACCTTCCTCAATACAGGAGCCACACTAGTAGTATGTTTCTGTGTTGCCAGCCAATGTTGAAAGTCAGGTGCTGGAGCAAAGCATACTGAGGTTCCTTCGGGAACTTAGAAGAATTCTTTCACTCTGACTGCTTTTCAGGACTGAAATAATGTTGGTTATGAGACTGGTTTACCTTCCTGAACTCCTTAACCCAAAACTTGGGAGATATCTTGATTGCCTTGGCACGATTCCAAAACTAGCAGC
Organism: Burhinus bistriatus; assembly: GCA_013397275.1. Classification (NCBI taxonomy): domain Eukaryota; kingdom Metazoa; phylum Chordata; class Aves; order Charadriiformes; family Burhinidae; genus Burhinus; species Burhinus bistriatus. Next base: position 61,061 of record VYXH01001410.1, on the reverse strand, counting down.
CACAAAGTACTGTTGTACTTCCCTGTTTGTGTGGTCATGAGTGCGCTCATATAGGTTAGGGTGTATGTTCATTAAAAAAGAAATAAACATTATCCAAAAATGACTCTTGTCCACAGAGTGCCAGCTGAGATAACGAGGGGCTTGAACACTCATGTCAGATAGGAGGTGTGTGTGAGCGGTTGTAGGAAGGGCAGTGAACCAAGCACAAGGCTATATGGCTTTTTAAAAAGTGGAGACCTGGAGGCTCAGAAGGGTGCCTGGGTGACTACAGGAGGCCAACGACAGGCCAATGACACCAAGCTGTGGGAGCAGTTGACATGCTGGAGGGAAGGGATGCTATCCAAAGGGACCCGGACAGGCTTGAGAGGTGGGCCCATGCCAACCTCATGAAGTTCAAGAAGGCCAAGTGCAAGGTGCTGCACGTGTGTTGGGGCAATCCCAAGCGCAAATACAGACTGGGCAGAGAATGGATCGAGAGTAGCCCTGAGGAGAGGGACTTAGGGTTGTTGGCAGATGACAAGCTCAACATGAGCTGGCAATGTGCGCTTGCAGCCCAGAAGGCCAACAGCATCCTGGGCTGCATCAGAAGAAGCGTGGCCAGGAGGTCAAGGGAGGGGATTCTGCACCTCTACTCTGTCTTGTGAGACCCCACCTGGAATACTGTGTCCAACTCTGGAGCCCCCAACATAAGAAGGACGTGGACCTGTTGGAGCAGGTCCAGAGGAGGGCCATGAAGATGATCTGAGGGTTAGAGCCCCTCTGCTATGAGGACAGGCTGAGAGAGTTGGTGGTGTTCAGCCTGGAGAAGAGAAGGCTCCGGGGAGACCTTATAGCAGCCTTCCAGTATCTGAAGGGGGCCTACAAGAAAGCTGGAGAGGGACTTTTTACAAGGGATGTAGTGATAGGACAAGGGGTAATGGCTTCAAACTAGAAGAGGGGAGATTTAGATTAGATCTCGGGAAGAAATTTTTCACTCTGAGGGTGGTGAGGCACTAAAACAAGTTGCCCAGGGAAGTTGTGGAGGCCCCATCCCTGGAAGTGTTCAAGGCCATGTTGGATGAGGCTTTGAGCAACCTGGTCTAGTAGAAGGTATCCTTGCCCATGGCAGGGGGGTTGGAACTAGATGATCCTTAAGGTCCCTTCCAACCTAAACCATTCTATGATTCTAAGACCATGCTCTGATCTCTGTGTCTTTATATCCCCAACTTCACTCAGAAACAGCAATGCCTAAGGGCAGTTTTGCCTGCAAGCAATGTAAAAGGAGACTATTATGGCCATTGAAGTGCCCTTTCAGGTTACCACATTCAGAGACTTAGTCTCTCACAAAGTTGCATTTCAAAGAGCAACTAGAGGTGTGTAAAATAGCATTGTTAAGGCATAACCCTTTGGAGCTACTCTCTCCACCTGGTATTTCAATAGCTATTAGTGACCTTGTCCTGACCATCCAAGAAATTTAAAAGTGTGTGTCCTGGTTGAGGTAAAACAGGGCAAATTTTGTTCAGTAACTTTACTTTTTAGCGAGTCCTCTTCTAACGGCTGAAATTAACAGCATGTTGTGCAGAAAACTGTTCACTCTCAGAGTGGTAAGACCCATGTTTATAGTTGATGCCAAGGAGTGGGATGCAGAGAGGCTCCTGCTTATCCTTGTTGCTATAACAAGCAAGGGCAGCCAACTTTGTTACGTACCCCATTGGAGGGTTGGAAGTGGAAAAGCGTAGAGGGGTTGCACCTGTGTGGAGGAGCGGACAGGACAGGTGACCCAAAACTGACCAACAGGGTATTCCATCCCATCTGCCTCGTGCTCAGTACAAAAGCTGAGGGATCAAAGGGTCAGGCCTCTTTCTTCAATGGCCGGCGTCCAAGGAGGACTCTGTCTCTGCATCTGCCTTTGATCCCGATCCTGAATCCAGATCCGGAATCCAGTTCCTGTTTGTCACTGAGTCCAGTCTGGGACTTCCCCAGTGCCTGCTGGTGATGTGATTGTCATCCTGGGAGCTTGATACGGTTTTGTATGTATTTCATTATTTTCTCATATTATTATTTTATTATTAATATTTCATTAAAGTAGTTTAGTTCCTTCTAATTTCTTAAGTCTCTCTTTTTCTCTCTCTCTCCTGCCTCCCTTCGAAGTGGAGCAGGAGAGAGAGAGCATCTGTTGTTCCACCTGATTGGGCCAATCTGGCCCAAACCACTACAGTGTGAAAAAAATAATAGATCTGATGTTTCTTGTTAAAGAATTTACTTTGATTTAATAGCACAACTTATCTTAAGCTTTGTTTGATTTCTTCTGGGCAGATATACAAAATCCCAGGAATAATTTTCATAGGACTTTTCCCATATTTAGAAAGAAAAAAATCCAATAAAATAACAAATATTTGGCCAGGCCTATCTTTATCTGAAAGTCAATACTAACATTCCAACTTTGCCCAAAGGAAAAATTGCATCTGCAATGGTAGATAGGAGTCCAGTAATTTCTCTAAACTATCTTTATGATAAAACTTGCATGTTTTCATTTACAGCCAATAGTTATAACAGTTGCCTAGAATACATGTAAGGAGAGAGTTATCTCATAATACAGAATTTTCCCTTGAAATATATACCAGTTGTCCGTTACTTTAGTTCTGGAGCATAAGGTAAGGAGAAAGCCTGACAGTAGAAGATACACAGAAATATTCAAGAGAGATTACTCATATAAAAACATTTATGTCCTATGATGAACATGATTTCTGGGTAAAAAAAGGTCACCAAGTAGCTGGAACGGTTCTTTTGTGTTTGACTGATAAATTAAAATTGTCTTCAGTAGATTGGTAGCTTAAATTTGAGAATCTGGCAAACTGGAAACCTTTTGAAAAAGGTATTGATAAGAGGCAAAAATATCATTAAATCCAAATATCTCTTGGGCGCAGCATCTGTTTTTTCACTGACTCATTTCTTGTAACTGCATGCCAAATGTACATAGAGTTCAGATCAGCAGGATGACCTGCATCATTCGTCTGTAATGAAGCCTGCTTCTGTCAACAGTTCTTAGTTACTGCAAATTGTCCAGCATTCTGGAAAGGTAAAGTCATTGACTGCCAGAGCATCCCCATGTTCCAGTTGTGCAGTATAGCTCACTTGTAGCATGCCTTAAAAGCATCAAAAGTTTTGCCTTCTCATACACTTGCACTATATAAATCTTCAGGCATTTGGAAATAAAAGAAGTTGATTTTTTTTTATTCTGTGCATGATATCAAAAAGCAAAAAAAAATAGCCATTGCCTTTCTTTCTCTTTTCAATAGAAAGTGTATTTCCAGTGTCCTGGAGACACCAGACTTTACCAGGTCTTTTGGGAGGCATGTCTGGGAGTTGAGGCATGCTTAATGTCATTTCCTATAAATGATAAATAAAGACGCTGCTTTTTTTTTTTTTTTTTTAATAAATGCAGGAAGTGCAGTTAACTAATTTCTAAAATGAGGGTGTTTATTAGTGTTCCTCTTTACTGACTGAGACACTATCACCAGATGCTCTCAGAATGAGATATTTGACTGCTCTCACGTACACTATAATATCTATGGACAGGCAGAGGAGTTTCAAAATATTTACACTCAGTTTCAGGGAGGGCTTGAGGAGAGAGGTCATCCTGACTGATTTCTGGATATTCTGAATCCAAACCAAAATGTTTTTAAGGTCTTTTTTCTTCAAATGTTCCATTTGCATAACATTTGCTAGAAAGTAGGGCTCTGGGGTTGGTTTAGTTTTTAGGTTTGGGGGGGCAGAGTGAGGCAGGGGTTTTAGCAAATGTAGTAGGGGTTCCATAGCCTCTCAGCAGGTTGATCATTTCAAGAAACCTAATTGATATTACAGAGCTGCTTGACTGTAATGTCACAGTGATGAAACAGATCCTTCTCCGATAGCGTTTTTGCTTACTCCTGCTACTTTCTTAAGATTCTCATTCAGCACGATTGAAGCCTAGGGAACACTGGAGATATTAAACACAGTATTCAGCCCTGATTGCAAACACTTTAAAAAAATGTGCTTTGGTCATGAATCATTATTCAAAGAATTCCTTTCACTTGGAAATTAAGAGAAAACTATACTCACATAACATTAGGTTAAATGTTATTCAATCTAACTTATTTAAAAATAATAATTCTCAAAAATTCTTTCTAAGCAATCTTAAGAATAATTCTCTTAGAAACTGCACTTTTAATAAAGTGTCTAAAAAGAACAGAGTTTGAGACAGAAGAAAATACAGTTCTAGAAGCTTGAGAATGATTTGATCTTGAGTTCTTCCTTTTATTGAAAACAGCCTAAACCTCATATTAAACTAAGTTTTCGACAAGGGAATTTCCATTCATTTCTACAATTTAGACACTGTTCAAGTACCCAATGATGGCTGCTAAAAGGATACATAAACCCTGACTGCAGCTAAGTTTGACTAAGGAGTAAAATGTTGTGTATTGTGTATGTGATATTACTTATACAGTTATTGCTGTAGAACGCTCTACAGGCAGAAGTTCTGTTTTCCTAACATAAGCTGAATCCGCTCTGGGAGTATCTTTCTGGCATCATACTGCTCTCTTTTAAAATGTGCTCTTCATTTTTACATGTTTTTTTCTTGTTTGTTTGTTTTTGCATTTTCTACAGTAGCAGCACCAGCATTAAAGGCTGTTTAGGGCAATCAATGCACTAAACATTTGATTCACACTTTCTCAGAATAGATCCGATTACATTACTGCCTTCCTCCCACTGTGTTGGGGAAGATGGCATTGAGTCTCAGTAATCTTTTCTGTGGCTGTAGTTTCTACTCATACAACCTCTTTTTTCAGTGACTGCAGTCAGCAAGTAATTGTAAGAAAATGATCTGTCTCTATTGACTCTTCATGGAAAGCAGAGAGTAGCAGTCACAAGAGCATAGCTTCCTAACCCACAGCATTGCCTTTCTCCAGCCACTGCCAAAAGCATAAAAGCCCAAAGGCAAATTAAGCAAAAGGCTGCAGTGTTGAGTTGCCCAGAGGTGAAGAACATATTTCCCCTTCTCAACGACACTGGCATAGTGCCGCAGGTGGGCACCTCACCATTGGATTCAGGCCCAGCTGCTGGAATTGTGCCACTGGCAACTGCATTTCAAAAATTAAGAAACCAATCAAGTTTCTAAAGCATTACCAATGCAGAATTCATCTCTGTTTCCAGAGCCTGTTCCCTCTGCTCCTTCTGTTCCTTTTATACTTGGCATTGGAAACATGACAGAAGCTGCTGGTAAAGCGTAGAAACTGCAGAAAAGATAAACCCCAACCAAGACAAATTATTCCTCCTAAATTTTTTGGAAGTGGTCAGCAACCATGTAGTTGAAGGTCATGTAAGCCTATTTTGATTTTTGAAAGCATTTTGGAAAAATCTATCACCAAAAGCTCTTTAGGAAACTATGCATCTGTGGTTTAAGAACAAAAGTCATTGCTGGAAAAATAATTGATAAGAAGGTAGGAAACACCAGATAAGAGTAAAGGAATATTTTTTACAGTGGAGGGAGGCCACCAATGGAATACTACAGTGACCTGTGCGCCTCTGCTGTTCAGTTGCTGCAAAAGTCATGGAGAAAAAAGGGGTGACACGAAGCTAGTCAGACTAGCAAAGATGATAGTTAAAAAAGAAGTGACACTAAGTTACCCAGACTAGCAAGAATGACAGCTAATTATGATGATGGATCTTATGAGCTGGCATGACTGGAAAATAAAATTTTTAAAAATGGCAGATAAAATTCAATTACATTTACAGTAATATATACAAGAAAAAGCAATTCTGATTTGACCTATGAAATGATGGGCTCTTAGCTGATAATTTTGATTTGGGAAGTATTAGCTTGTAGTTATGTTAGGTACTTGCAGTGGTGCTCAGCAGTGGTCAAGAAAGCTAGGCGTTATTAAGGAATAAATACAAGGAGTACTAAGGAAGAGAACAGCATTATACCACTGACTAACTCCATCATTTGTCCACATCTTGAATACTCCATGCAGTTCTCACTATGGTTTCCTCACATAAAAATGTTACAATAGAATTGGAAAGGGCTAAGAAAAAGACAAAACAGATAACCAAAAACAGCTTTGTATTTTACAGTACGCACAATCCCATGCATCCATACAGGCTAGGGGACAAGCTTCTGGAAGGTCCTAAGGGAAAAGCTGACCATGAGTCAACAGTGTGCCCTTGGGGCAAAGACGACCAACAGCATCCTGGGCTAAGCATGAGGAATAGCATTACCAGCACATTAATGGAGGTAGGTGATCCTTTTTCTCTGCCAAGCACTGTTGAGACTCATCTAGATTTCTGTGTTCAGTGCTGGGGGACAGTTCAGGACAGACATGGGCTTACTGGAGTAAGTCCAGTGAAGGGCCACAAACCTGATTAAGGGACCACTGCATCTAACGTGCGAGGAGAGGTTGAGGGAGCTGGGGCTGTGCAGGCTAGAGAAGACACGGGATCGTAACAATGTGTATAAATACCTGATGGGAGGGATTAAAGAAGAGTGTCTTCTCAGTCGTGCCTGATGGAAGGACAAAAGGTAATGGGCACAAACTGAAACACAGGAAATTCCATTTAAGCATAAGAAAAAACTTCTATTGCGAGAGTGATCAAACACTGGCACAGGTTGCCCACAGAGAGCTTGTGGAGTTACCATCCTTGGAGATACTCAGAACCCAACTGGACATGGTCCTGAGCAACCTGCTCTAGTCGAACCTGCTTTGAGGAGGGAGGTTGGACTAGAAGATGTCCAAAGTTGCCTGCCAGCCTCAACTATTCCGTGAGTCTGTATGAGAACAGACTGAGTGGGCTAGGACTTCTTCAACTGAGGTGGGATGTCAGTGCAGTTTAACAAGTCATGAATGAGAAGGAAAGGAGATTAGGGATACTATGTTTACTGTTTCTTCCAGTTTGAGAACTTCTGAATCATCAGATGAAGTTTCTAGGAATCCAGTTCAAAAGGAATGAAAGGAGGTAGCTCTTCCTCATACAATTAGCAGACCTGTGGAACTTGTTGCCAAGAGATGTTGGGGTTACCAAAAGTCTTCATGGGCTCTAGGGGAGATCAGAAAACTACATGGAAGGGAAATCCAGAGTATTTCTGAACATAAAAAGCCACACAGATGTCAGGAAATCACCTGAGCTGAAAATACCTGGCTGTCCAAAGAGTTCAAGGGACAAATATCATACATTCCCCTAGGAATCCTCTTAGGTCCACTGCTGGAGACAACATACTAGGCTACATGATTTTTGTTCTAGGTAAGCTTTTATGTAAAGCATCATCTTACATACTTTCAAGCAAATAACATATTGTTTTATGCTTACTGTAATGCTCCCTGTTCTGCAGAAGAAGTTATCATGTTGAGTTGCCTGTCCATTCCAGCAACTAACATTATCTAGTTGGTTTTTTACACTTATTTCTATAATTCTCTTCATCTCTCACCTGATAATGCCAGTACCCAAACAGGGACTATTATGTTTCCACACCTACACAACATCTGGTACAACTTCCCCCCACCAATCCATGCATAGGATAATGAAAATAATGAATAATTACTATCAAAAGATTAAAGATATCAGTTAAAACTACGAATCTGTAGCAGTCAGCCACTAATGTGTTATTTTCTGTTCAAATAAACGTGCTGGCTAGCTGACATATACTTCCTATTTTATAGTACAGATGCAGAAGACTGCACCTGCAGGGTGGACACCCCAGGACAGGGAACTTGCCAGTAGAAGCTGGAAAGAAATTCCCCAGCAGAAACAAGCTGGAACCACAGGTTGTATGTGGACTCTTGTGTTTAACAGTTCATAATTGACCTATCCGTAATTAATTGAATGAATTTATACTTTCGGCCTCCCACATCCTCTAGCAGTGAGTTCGACCATTTAGTTATTCGTTCTGTGAAATAGAACATTCTTTTGTATTTTTCTAAACCCACTACATCTCCATTTTTATAGACTTCTGCCAAATCAAAGGCAGGGTTCCAGTAGGACCTCCTGAGTTACTGGCTGACTGCCACACAAACAGGGAATGGTTCCTTGGCTGCAGAACCAGGAGGAGTGCGCTCAACTTTCAGGTCTGACAGAGTGTAAAAGCTTGCCTTTATTTTTTTTTTTTTTTTCTTCTCCTTTTTCACAAAAACCCCACCAGCGACTGTTTGCTATATACTGCCCTATAGAGCTACCATTGCTATTTAATGAGCAAACCAGTCTTCTAAGGAGCATCACAAATACGATACAGTTCTCTGAAAAGCCACTCTAACTACTTAATTGTCTTCAATACCTCCAACACTGCAGTCCAGCTTCCAGCTAATATCTAATGAGTGCCTCTACTATAGTTTATTTATTTTAAAATACATTTATTGCTTAAAGACCAAAAGGAAAAGTGAAAAATGTTTTTAAAATTTAACAGGAATATCTCTAGAAAATCCCTCAACTAAAACCGGTACTTAATAGACCAATTAAAGTTGCCAAGTTACCTATCATTCTGTTACACAAATAAATGCTTAATTGAAGACAGCATTGATTTCATGCTACCCACATAATGATTTAAACATTGCCCTTCACAAGCATAATAAAACCTGAATGCTTATGCAGAATAAATAAAAAAGGTTAATTATTTTTTTAAAATAGTAATCTTAAAACATAGAGAACTGAAATCTTGTGCAATGTACTCCTTCACATATTGGTACTAACAATATAGGTCAACAACCCAAAATGACAAATAAAAAAGTATATAATTTTATTATAATTTAATCATATTTTAGTCACTCAGCCTTCAACAAAGCTATGGACATGGATAATCCCATCCTAATTCTGCAAAAATTGCCCCAGAAAACTAAGAAAACCCATATAGTTAATCTAGAGCATTAACCACTTTACTAAAACATCTGAAATCCTCTTTTCATTTGAGAACTGTCATTTTCCGTTTAATATGACTTAAGACCATAGAATGGAATGGATTCAAATTACTATCAAGACAGTTAAACAGAAACATTTTTCACTTTAGCTACTTATGTACAAAGGATACATATTTTTGGATATAAACACATAACAAAAGTATGGCTATATTCAATCAGCACAAAGGTAGCCCCCTGTCCTCTTTCAATTGTTACCAAAACCAGATGCTCAGGGAAAGACTACAGCAAACATTTACCAAATCAATAAATTCAAATTTTATTCTAGTTCGTTAACCTGTATCAAAATGTTATATAAGATTATATGTTCAAATGACTTGAGTACAATGCAATGGAAATGCTCTCCAAAGGTGGCTTTCTCTTTCCATTGTCTGCACAGGAAGCCTGGGAGTCTCACCACCTCTCTTACCCCTACCACGTACCTTCTGGCTGCAGGTCATGGGTAACCAACAGGCTTTAAACTGCATCGCTCTGCCCCAGGAGTTCTCAGAGAAACACTTAGGGCCAGAGCATCTTGGCCCTTGCCTTTGGTACAGCTTTGGTGTTTGGTGACATTTTGTACAATCATGTTCAAACTACAAACAAATAATTTTATCCAGTTGTTTGAATGTAGAAGACAAGTAACAGGAATGAGTCAAGTACACACAGAACTGTCTGCAGGACAGCCCAAGGAAGCACATAGAAATGAAAAGCCAATAGATTTTTTTTAAGCAACAATTAAGGCTAAATGGATGTGCCCCCACTGCATTCAGCAAATTCAAATGAGTTAAAACAAAAGGCTACATAATACTTATCTTTCTCGGTCAAAACAGAACAGCAATTCTAGGAAGCAAAAGTAAGAATCAATTAAGGTTACCTCACAGCTAAGCCTTCAGAATATCAATTCCGTAGCAGCACTGCCCAGTAGTAAATGGCTTCAGAATATTGAGCATTACAGTTACCTCCTCACTGAGTATGTGCCACAAACCCATATATATTCCCTCATGGCACTCTGGAAGACTCGATATTCACAAAGACTCTACTTCTTCGTCCTGCAGCCTCTTCCTCCTTGAATTTAATCAGTGATTAAGTACTGAGCAGGTGATATTCACTAACTTAGGCATTTTATAGGATCATAGAGTAAGTAACTTAAGCTTTAAATTCATCTCTCCCCATACTTTTGACTTGCATGCAAGTCAGAAGCCTCCAATCCTAAATGTAATGGCCAGCTGGAGGTGGAAAGCCTTGTAGCATTTGCAATAGACAGCAAGCGCTGCTATCAAGGGCGTGTGACCAAGACTCCCAGGAAGGACTTTGGTCTGGTACATAAGGGTAGGCAGACCAGCCATTGACTTGTTCTGTGGACTTGGACAAATCTGATTCCGTGGAATCAGAGCATGGTCATGGCTCTGCAACTGGCAGGTCACCATTGCATTGATGCAAAGATGATAACTTGGTATATACCACCTGACTATGTGTCTCAGTTAATTGCTGGTGAATGGTAGCTGGAATTTGCTTGGAACTAGACCAAGAGCCTGGCATCTACCCGGGGCTATGTGCCAAGAATTTCTGATATTCCTCTAGCAAGCTGAGAGCAACAACTTATCCAATCAATCTCAGATCTTAAGTTTGTTTTGTTTTTTGTTTTTTTTTTTTTTTTAAAAGGGGCATTTTGGGTTTTCTGGGTTTTCTCAGTTACAAGTCACTGAGACTCCACCTGACAGTTTAAAGAAGCTCACATCACTAGGTAAGGAGCTACTAAGAACATTCAGCTCCATAAGAGGCTCAACAGATATAAAAATCAGAATGAGTTCCCTCGATAATTTTCAAAAATAAATGCAAGGGGGGATGGAGAAAGGCAAAGTAATAAAGCAAATTTATTTTAGACCTTCAGGCATAAGCTTGTCATCTCTTCTCTGTGATGGATTTGTCTTGGAGAAGTTAATTTGGGAAACAAACATTGTACTGCTGATATCCCAGGCTTATTTAAAATGCTTATCTGTAATGTTCAAAAAACCAACGTGCTGGTAGGTATTTTTCCTCATATCCAGCCAGGAACATGCAGTGACGTATAGGTTGTTCCAACCTACAAACATCTCTGATGCTGTTACTGTCCCTCAGAATCACTTCTTTCATGTTCCCGCTCCATCTGAGGGGCGATTTGCTTCTGTCCGATACCTCCAGTCTACAGTACTTGGTACAACAGGATGGAAAGAAGGCAAAAAAGGACCATGTTTTTGTTTATTTCTTCCCCTTTCCCACTTGCTGCCAACTCATTTAGTCTTGCATTCTTCAAACTCGTATTTTGGTAATACACACTCAGTTCTTACTTTTACTTGCACCTGTATGACTATGCAGCTAAAGTAAAAATTTAAGCCAGGGTATAAAAAAAAAAAAAAACAACGCAAAAAACCCCAACAAAACCAACCCACCCTCTTGGACCTAAAGAGAAAGCAATATTAATATTTTATTATTTGGAGTTGTGTTTGACAGACCGGATTCTTTAACAACTGACTTATTCAGTGACTATACGTATAACCTCTTTGTGACCGTAACTACTTAAAAATCTGCAGGTAAATGCAATTATATAAATACGAAAATACAGTTATCAGTGACATACCAGTACTGAAAGTCATTACCTGGTCAGTCTCAAAATATCCAGGAGAGTAAATTAGCCCCTATGTTATTTAGCCTCTGCCTCATTCACTCAAGCTGAGGTACCTGTCTCTGCACTGGCTCTAAGACTGTGGTCATGGCACGCGCCCTACAGAATTAGTGCAAAAAGGAATTTATAAGACTCAGGCAAATGGTCCGTGACTGAACTACACTTCCAAGACACCCTTCCCTCTCCACTGATGAAACGCATGCCAGTTATACGTGTAATGTTAAATATGATGACTCTGGACCACCTTATCTACTTTGTTGTGAAGATCAAGATACAGAAAAAATCATTTTAGTTTGTAATCCCTAATAATGTGCCACATTTTCTGCCTTCCTCCGTAAGATGGTAACTCACTGAAGGCTGGTTCCCCAGTTATACCTTTTTCAGTCCTTTAACTGCTGCAATCATTTTCCACCTATGTTGTGCTCACCTTCATGGTTAGATAAACAAGTTCACTTAGACCTCCAGGCTGGTGAAATGCCAGCTCTCACTATACCTTTTTGTGAACAACCCTCAGAGTCACCATGTTGTTTTATTATTTTACACAGAGGGATTTAGAGTATTTTAAAAGCATGAGTGGTTTTTAGAGTGACAGGAACTGTATGCCTAACTGGCAAATTTTAGTAAACAAGCCACTCAACATTCACTAAAATTCTGCTGTGAGCCTAGTCCTTTTTAAAGAGAGCTGGCCAATGAAAAACCTTTCGTTTATGCCACAGAGCTGGCAGAAACTTAAAGTAAAATCTAGTTCAAGATAAAAAAAGCACTAGAATAAAAAAATGCCATTTCGGAATTTTATTCAGGACCTGCATTTCTTGACACTAAGAGAGCTACTGAAACTATTGACATTGATAAAATGTTTAATTTCACGGAAGAATGAAGATTCAGTTTAATTTATATTATTTGTAAATTTTTCTCAAATATTAAAAGCATTTTGTCAAAAACTGAAAGGTTATTTTGAGAAGTCATTTTTTTTTTCTATTTTTAAATGAAGCACTTGATTTTTAATTCCTAAACAAGATTTTGTTTCAAAATGTAATAATAATAGTAAAAAGAACAAAGGAAAACACTTCTTTAAAATAAAAACACTTTTTAAAGCTCTGGTCTGCATGAAATGTTTTCTGTTTGCTCTGCTAAAACATCAATATGTGAACACAGAACCTAAGTGCAAAATCACCAGGAACCAGATTCTGCCTCCCATCCTTTACAAATTCAGCTGCGCTTTCTTGATTCAAATGTTCTCTGAAAAGTTCACATGGGTTGACAATAAACAAATGAAAGACTGCTGAACCCGTACCCCAAACTGCATCAACATCTGATGATTTCCTGCCAAGTTTGTAACAAATTTACTCAATGCATTTTATTGCCTGTCTCTTTGTGACAGTCAGATGCTTTCTTTCCTTATCCTTATTTACAGTCCTAAATTGAATTAGTGCTGTTTGGTTGGCCCTGGTGTGACAAAACACGTTATTGCCTCTGTTCTCTGATGGCATAAAAAGATATCCTTGCAGCCAGGATTCTAGTGCAAATGGTCACAGAATGCTCAGTTTATTTGAGCCTCAGTGTTTAAAGTAGCTGTCTATAAACATCCATATGGGAAAATATGTTAACATATGGAAATCTAAGACCGTGAACAGTCAAGGAAGATATCTTTAAAAATATTGATGACCTTTGCAGGAATTCCTGTATTACAAAATTTTCTGGAATTTAACATTAACACAAGACTAAATTTATTTCTGAAAAGACTCTTATTTCAGAGAAAAGACTATGAACTGTACCCTCAAGTCATGTAATGCGCCACAGCAGAACATGAAGTTAAGAAAACATGTTGACTATCCCATCTTGCCATTTATCTTCATGGGCAATTTTGATGATATAACTTAATGTAATATGTAATGTAATATGTATACATGTGTGTGTGCGCGTCTAAATGTTTTATAAAGCACAAGGAAGAAACAAATATGCAATGCTAGGTAAAGTTGTTGACAATCAATCCAGCTTCAACGGCCTAAACAAAAACTATACTCACACAATGGAGCTACTTTACCCGTAAGGAAGGAATAGTCAACAATTTAGCATAGACATTCAGAGCAGAGAGCATCAGAAAGTCACAGCTGTCAATACACACATCTCCTCATCTTTCCAATTTGCTCTCCTGGATCTGCACCCTTGCTGTGAGCTGCATGGCAGCTGGTAAGAGTTCACGATGGGAGAGGCAGCTTGTTTTCCCACATACATTAGGGCAGTGTGCCAGCAACTGTCATCAGTCACCTCCCAGCTTCTCTCTCCTTGCTTTCTATCACTTTTTTCCTCCCTTTCCCACACTGCCCATGCAAATAAACCACATATGTATGCACAAGTGTCATACAAACTATATGCTAGCAGATACAAAAAACATAGTAGGAAGAGGGAAGAGCCGCGTAAGGCACACGTAGTTGTAAGATGCCTACATAGCCCACAGCTCAATGCAGTCCCCAACTTACTTAAACCACCCTGGAGGAAGGCACCTTTTCTGTTCCTTTCTGCCTCCTCCTCATTTTGTATTTCCCTTAGTTCAGAGAATACCTTCAGGGGGGAACTTCAGTGCCAATCTCCTCCAGGCTACGTCTGAGGAAAAAATGTGCGTGAACCCAACTCTATTTACTGTACAAGCCTTAGGTAGAGACCTTTCCAGGCCCACAGTCAACGCTGACAGCATGGCATCTCTCCAATGGTAGTTTGTGGGGTGCGCACAATACACTTTAGCCATTACTACTTTTCTGCAGATGTTTGCCCAGCCTTCTTTTTGTTGGATTGTTTTGAGAATTCAACTGTTATTCCAGTTCTAGGATGGAAATAAAGAGTCTCAGAACCATCTGGGGGATTAGAAAGCATTTTTTGTACAGGTCTTCAAAGAAAAAATCCTTAGGAGCACTCAATTTTTTAAACAGTAAATAACAGATTTTCTGCAAGCTGCATATCATTCCACTAGTGTAGTAATCTTTTCTTTTTCTTTTCTCTCTCATTCCTCTGGAATAATAGGATTAACAAGAATCCTGTTAGCAGTTCTTAAAATAACTCTATATTTCCAATGCCTCTATTTATATGGCATTATATACCCACTTGTGACTGTCCCAGAAATAGTGTGGAATATTTATTTGCTTCACTTACTGACTATCCTTTACTGTGCACAAGGTCCCTTATTATTATTACCTTACTAATATCCATATAGCAGTATTTTTTGTACCAATTTTTAATTTCATCTGAAACGAATTTTTAACAGCAGCTAGGAGACCTGACTCTCTCGCTAGGAGGCTTGACTTCTAGAGCAGCTGACAGGCTGGAGTCATTGACAGTATTCACAATTCCTTAAATATTCCCGAGAACATTAATTAATTTATGGATAAAATGGCTCTTAAAGTTTATCTAGTACTTCTTTTCAGGTGCCATCATTGTAAACAGTGAAAAATCTCTCCATGTTATGCCAATACACTGAGCTAACGTGTGGATCCTGTCTCCCTCCAGTGGCATATCACACTGGCCATAAAGTCAAATATTAAAGTGCAATTAGAGCTTCCCTGAAACTCAGATGATGTCTCTCCATTGCCAAGGTTGCTAAGGGGTTGCAAGGATAGCTGGAAGAGATTTCACATGGCTTAGAAGCCCTAGGGAAACTACAAAATGACCCCATTCTTTCACCAAGTCTCTTCTAACTGCCAAAATCTGCCATTGCCTGCTCAGCTTGCTGCTGCTTGTGTAGCCATAGTAAGAAACCCAAGGAAAAACCATGGGGAGAAGGAGTCAAACTATTTATCAAGGGCTTGAAATAACTCTGCAAAGCATTAACTGGACTTCTGAAACCACATTTGCTACTTTAGAATGAATAGTCAGAATATTATGCTGTTGAAAAAGAGTTGTATACTGAGGCATAAAAAGGCACGTCATATTCACTCATATACACCAGAAGTTTAGCAACGATGTATTCAATTTAGATTGTGCCTTTCCCACAGCATACTTCAATATACCTAAAATCTTTGCACCATGTAATGACTTGTGTAGTGAACAAGTACTAAGCTGTCCCGTGTATTGCACAGAGCAATTTTTTGTCATAGGAGAAGACCCTGAATGTCTTCAGCCCATGCCTTTTGAAATGTATGTGCCCAGTTACTGTAGTGCAGATTCACTGCGAGACAGCAGTATGTATGTTCCCTTGAACAGGGGAAATGCAGTGTGCTCCCAGGCTTGCCCTCAGTCTTTCTTTGCAGAAAATGGGAAAAGTATCCATCCCAGGAGTGATTTATGGCTTTGTTAAACACTTCTGCCCTTTCGGCAAGAACACTGCATTACAGCAATTTGTTGGTCTTCCTATTCTTTAAAACTATATTTTATAATGCAAAAGCCATAGTACATAGTAAAATTAAATAGTTCCTCATTGTGGAGATTATAAACTGCACTATAAGGCAAAACATTTCTAAACATTGCACTGGTCTATATCCTGTGCTTACCTTACAATTTAAAATCTCAGTAATTTGTAATAACCATGCAAACAGCAGACTTTGAGAAGAATTAATTCTTTTTCAAGTTTAAATTTTAAAAGTTTGGGTAGGGGATTACTACTTAACAGCAATGTGAAAGCCTCACAATCAGCAGCAATACTTTTTTCCTTTCATAGAAAGAACATTTTGAAATTTAGTTTCCATATCAAATGAACAAAGACTGTTTGTTCAAAGATACATGTGCAAAGTGGGAGTTGTAGTTATATAGATAGTAAAGTCAGCTAAGGGTTTTCATACCTATGGCCCTTGTATGAATTTCTGGCATTAAATTTACTGCAGCTCACAAGTGCATGCATTGCACCGCCCTGGGTCAGAAAGTAAATACCTGATGAAGCAAACAATACAGGGAATGAGAAGAAATTGGTAGGAAAAAGAAGAGTAAACGCCATAGTTGTTAACAGAATTGCATGAGTGTGATGAGAATTGGACATTTTCCTCCGCTCATTACTACTATTTTTTCCCCACTTAATTGTTCTTTTAAAAGTGGCTGCATGAACTCTTATAACAGTCAAAAATGCAGTAAATTGCTGAAGGTATTACTGCTTACTGGTATTAAAAGGCTGGTAAGACTTAGAACATGTGACCTGCCTCTGAGCCCTTTCTCCAAGTACTATACTTAAAAACTAGGCTGAACATCCACTATTGAACACATCCTGAGACGTAAGTTTCTCATTAGACTGCAAATTTCTCACTTGTCACATTCCAAACAAATAAAGGCATCAAAAAATTCTCCAGCAATTAGATATCGTTTCATTGCCAACATATGAAAATTCCTAGGTTTCAATTTTAAGGATTAGTATGCATAGATAGATATGGTACAGGTCTAAAATCCACTACTCGTGAACCCATACAGTTCTCTTGATTCTTTGAGCATGAAACCACCCAAAAATGAAATCACAATTTCTGCTACAATTTTTTTTTTTTTTTTTTTTGTCAAAAAACAGGGGGCGAAANTTTTTTTTTTTTTTTGGACAGAAAACAGAGGCCTAACACTTTTGTTTAGCTGCAACAGTTTCCTCCACTTTCAAAGCCGGGAGAGAATTTTTTCCTTCTGCCTTAGAAAACATAGGTTTCATTCGGCCTCAAGGTGGCGATACAATTGTGATAGTTGCTTCCAAGGCTGCATTTACTAAAATTGAATCAATCTGGGTTATCTTCTACTGCTAAGAACAGAGTTCTTGGTAAACAATGAGAGTGGCATTACTGTTGCAGCTCTGATTGATTGCTAAAACAACTCTGCACTATTAAAATTGGAAATAAAAAGTTAAGGGAAGATAAATTCTCAAATATTTTCCCAATTCGGATTTGCAGAACAGGATTTAAGAAAATATTATCTCTAGACCTATATAATATTCCCAAATATCTCTCACACGTACTCGTATTATAATTAGCCTAATTAGATAGCAATTGTTTACAGCTTTGGTGAGTAGTATCTTTTTTTAAAAGTATACTTTTATGTATATGCTCAAACATTCTAAGATGATGTTAAGGAAGGAGTGAATAACTAGCAAAATAAACTCATGCTAGCCTCAAAATTAAGGAGTATGTAAAGAAAACTACAATTTTCAGGCAAAAAAATGTGCATTTATTCTGTTATTTTCTACCCCAAAAAAAGTGTTTTCCCTAAAACAGATATTCAATGTACTAAAATGTTCTTTTTCTCTATAAACACACAGACCATGAAAACTTAGCCTAAGTGTCACACAGGAAAATGCATGAAGAAAGAAATTTTTGAGATGGAGGGCAACGTAGGGAAAAGAGTCATCTTTGTACTATAAGGCTTATCTAGTGTAAGGGCTTTTTCAGGTTAAGTTGATGCTCATTGCTGTGCATTCATGTTTTGGTACTAATTTTCAAGAAGGAAGATCCAGTGAGCTACAAACCAGTCAACCAAATTTCAGTGCCCAGGAAATTTAGGGGAAAAGTCCTTTGGGAAGCCATTTTCAAACTGGGTGGAGTACCCACAGCAAGAGTACCCACTGAAAATACCTGGAAGCTCTGCGCAGTCATCTGCACAGTCATGGCTACCTAACAGTTGAACTCTCATAGCTGAGCTACTAGAGATGAATTGTAGAAATGTTTCTGCCATCAGAAATTTTATTGTGATTTTAACACTTTCTCACTGCAAATAAAAGATCAGAGAAATTTAAAATCAATCCTAACTATGATGGCTCACATTTTCCTGTACCTTATATGTAATTTGCCCTGTCATTCATTTATCATGATTAACATTCACATGAGAGTATATCAGAGATAAAGAACAACCTGTATTCTTTCCACATAGAAATGTATTCTTACGTGCAATTCAGTTGCAAGACCCAGACTAATTGAATTTTTTCAAGATTTTGTTAAGCACCAACTGTTCAGAGGAGCGTGAAATTCTGACTATGTTGACATGTTCACCCCTACAGATGCTATAATGAATATCTTCATTAAAATGATACTTTTTTTTTAATAAAAAAAACAGTAACTCATCCAGTTATTAGCATACAAGCACACAATAAACAAGAAGGCTTTATTTTTATTTTCCCCCTCAATTTAAGAATCCACTGCTACAGCAACGTTTAAATTTACATACATGTGTTTTCCAGATCATTGATCATAATATTACTCCTTGATCTATCAAACTGGTACATCTGCTAGTCCCTAACTGATTTAACCTTTTCCATGCACAAATGCTTGGAAAAGCCCATTATAAAGAATCAAATGTTTTAGGCAAAAAGGAGCAGTAAGTACCACACACAAGCACAATTACTTATTAAGTGACTTAAATCTGTTGAGGGACAACCAGAATCATAATCTGAGTCAGACTTACACACAAAAACTCTAACAATCCTATTAATTTTGTAAAATATATTTTTATGTGAGTTATAACTCAGCAAAGATCCCATATTTAAGCTATAAACAGCACCTGTATCTTCCAGATTGGGGTAGAGGGACATATTTCAAGCCAATTTGAGCATGAAGGCTATAGAGACCTTACTCTTAATGAAACAAAGGATTTCTGAAGCTTAAATATAGTACTCCACTATTATAATGAAAAGTGATTGGTATGAGCTCTACAGATACACAGGACAAAAGACTGCATTTTCAGACCAAGAGGATTCAGTCTGCTGAAAAGATAGAATATAAAAATGAAACAGAGAACACAGCACTTGAAAGCTAAGAGGAACTGAAAAGACAGATGAATAGCTGCTTAGAAAGCTATAACGAACCATGGAATGCAAATTACACAAAGACAAAAGATTCAAGAACTTCAAACTAAAGTGAGCCTTGAAGAGAAACTTGATTTATTTAATCCACAGTAAACATAGTTGGCACCGTGGTTCAAATACCACTCTCCTAATACAGACACAGTAGTCTCCCTGGAACATCATTTAAACAGACCTCCAACTGAAGAGGAAAACAACTTCTGCTAGTACACATGCATTATGCTTTGATATTGTGGAGTAAATCCAAAAATAAAAGAGTAAAGATGAAAACTGGAAGCACAAATGTCAAGGTTGCTTCATTTGTCCTATACTTGCTTCTTGGCAAAAATCTCTAGAACAAATTGAGAAGAGGCTTATAGAATGGGCTTTTTTTGATGCAAAAATTGATGGGTTTGAACATTATTAAGTTCTACATTCCCATAAAATGGGAAATGTTTATATATCTATCTAGTTACCATTACAAGTTGCAATAAAGCTGAACCAATTCTATTTTAATTTTTCTTAATAAAACGAGTTGTGTCAAATTCTATTTTTAAGATTGAGACGCCAAACTTGCTTTATTTCTTGAAGAATGAGCAGAGATCCCACCCATAACTCAGGAATCTTCCTTCAAATATTGAATTGGTTAGTCTCAACAAAATACTTCAATTTCAATGAAATAGCATTTTTTCAACACAAAAATAATTCTCTAAAACCATTCGTCACGCATACTACAGTTAAATTACCTGTACTAGCGTTCACAATCTCTATTATAGTCCATTCTACTTCAGTTTCTTTCCTATCAAAAGGTACTTAAAACACTAAGGCTGAAGTACAGCAACGTGTCAGTTAAAGTCTCATCGAAACGGAGAAGAAAGTTAAAGCAATTACTTGTTAAAGCAATCCATTAAGCCTTCCCAAAAAACATTCTCGTATCAGCTGAGCTATACGTGCGGGACAAACAGATACACGCGCACGTGTCTAAAGTGCTTTCTACTTCACAGGCTGCTTAGACTAATACTATGTGCTTGGGAAATTGTCATGGCAACAACGTATTTCTTTACAAATGGAAACAGTATAGTAAATAGGCATATAAAACCCCCTTGTAGCCTGACAATAATGTTGCTTAAGCTTGCATGCCGTCCCTCAATGACGAACAGAAGCAAGGATGTCGGTGGCATGTGAAAAATCCACAGGCAGGGCAAAATCCTGTTAACAGGCCCCTCGCACACCACTGGACAAGTGAAGGAATTAACATTTAAGCAGCGTTATGCCTCCTGTTCGTACTAGGTCAAGAGACTTCACAGGTGGAGGAATCACCATGGTGCAGTACGAGAAAAGAATACTCAGCAAACATGTTTTGTTAAGGCAGTGGGTAACTTTAGTCATCAGAACCACACAGCAGAGTGAAACACTAGTTAAAACTGGGCAAAATAAAAAGATGCCACCCATGTTCTCAAATAAGCATACGACAGTCAAATTTTGTGTCTCTGCTAAAATGAGTTAAGACACATGGGGTTCACCTGAAATGGGACTGGCTTGCTGTAGTTACTGCTGTATTATATGTCACAAACAAATAACTGGGAGCGTGTCAGGGAATCCTGTTGTATTTCTCTGTTACTGTGCTAATTTCTCAGGTGAGCTGAGGCCACCTCTAAGCCAGCTAGCCGCTGGAAAGCCATAGCACATCACAGATGTGCTAACACCGCTTCCATAACTCTTCTTTCACTTCTCATCTATGCTGACATAAAATGATGGAAACATTGTCAAGTCCACAAGTGGCAACATGATTACATTTTCATCTAAAATTTTCAATATTTTAAACGAATCTTTTTCTCTGTAGCTGTTTTTTTTTCCTGTAGAAATATTACTTATTTAAAGTGAACTTTACACGCGTCAGTCATTTCAGATGCTTCAAGGAAACAACCTGAAGGGTCCCCTGTATTGTCTTTTGCAAAAAATTCCACATTTACCATAAGCAGAAGTTAAAAAAAATGCTAACATGTTTTCAGAAAGCAGATTAAAACAATTAATTATGACAAATATTCCCAAACTTTCTTTCTGTCTCCATCTCAGGATCCGTTTAATATTGTAACAGCCTTAGTAGTAACACTGCATGATGTCTTTCCCGTTGCCAAACTAGATAAAAGTAAAATGCTGTCTGCAACCTGTCAGGTTTTGTAGAGCTTGTGTCATTTGATATCAGACAAATTATACAAAACAACTGTTTTATTGTACTCATCTGTCACTGAAAAAAAATCAACTTAATCCAGTATTTCCATGTTCAACTCTGCTCTGGAAACAGTGAATCAGACAGAGTTCCTGGTTTGAGTACTTCACTCCTCCTTGATTGCGTATAGAGACTTCTGCTTCAAAGACACCTATCATCTGAATGATTAATTTCTCTACTAATCTTGACTGAGATTTAGATTTGGAATAAGCAAAGAACCAGAAAATAGACAAGTCTTAGTTACATTTGTTCCCATTGTAACTAGTGGCAATGCTCTTGCTCCTCAGTAGCAGAAGCAGCAGCTGCAACTGAACTTCGGAAAATTCTGATTTATCAGCCAAGGTACTTTTCTACTAAAAGAATATTATGTTCCAACACGTGTAAGCAGTGATGGCTTTAAAGCCCTATTCACAATTCCAAATCTCTAACAATGAACAACTATCCAGCAATCACTTGTATTCAGACTTCAAAATCAAGAGACTCTTACAGTTTCTCCCAGTCAAAGAGGAAAATAAATATATGGACCATGGTCCTACCTGTGGGTCAGACAGTCGAGAAAGGTCAGGGTACAAGTAGAATTTTATCCCCTCAGAAGCGCCTGGTAATGTTACTCCACGAATTAGAAGAATCATCAACATGATATAGGGGAATGTGGCTGTTACATATACAACCTAGCAAGAAGATGCAAAGATTAGAAAAATATTTTCTTCCAACTGCAACAAAAACACCCTAATTTCAACATACATTTTGCTATTAGATAAAAAACAAATCCTTTTCTGGAGAAAAAGTGTTATTGATATCCTTGTTCATGCAGGTGAATTTCGTCTTCCAAGCATATTCCCTTCTAAACCATTTATGAGAGTGGGAAGTTCTTGAAGTATATTGTTTACTCACTCCTCATGACAGGTGACCAGACACTATACTATAGTGTACCTGTACACTATACGACATACTAATCCAAACACAGATACAGGCAAAATGACTCATAATAGCAAGTAATTAATTGCATTATATTTGTGTATTATATAACAACATATACAATGAATTCTCAGTCAACTAGTAATTAATAAACTGTCCTAAGACTGCTTTGCCTGCATGTCTGTGTTTGAGGAATAAACATTTCATCAAGCCTAAAGGTTAAATGCTATGTGTATCTCCTTGTGATTTGCTCTAGTACCCTTACCATGTAAAGCACATTCGGGCAAGATTTCTGAAGTGCTCAAGCCCAGCAATTTCTATTTTCATGTATACGGCCACAGTTCTTTCAGAAATCAGTTTGCTCTCTGCATGGGGAGCAACTGAGCTTTTCTGGAAACCTGCAAAAAGTCTTGTTTTCCAAAGGAAAAACTGAGCGGAATTGATCCCATTTTACAATCACAAACCTGAGAGCAGTATATAGCTACCCAAACTTGGAGATGGATTAAATGATAAATTCCATCTCACTATAAATATTTCCTTCAAATAATAACATACCTTACACTTAACTCTGCATAATTCTCTATAGCCATTCTGCCTGTACAAAGTAGGTATAAAATATCCTAATATGAGCTGATACTCTTATACATCTGCCTTGCACAAATCAAAACTACTTAACGAGCTGCAAGAATGGGGAAAACCATTTAGTGAAAAATATAACCTGTATAGCACCCAAAAATATGCATTTTAAATTCAAAAGTTCATTACCAGTCTCATGCCCATGTAAATGAAAGCGATACACCAGAGAATGTGCCCATGAAAGGATCCTCAAACACATTTTCATGACTAACAAACTGAATTTTGATTTTCAGACCATGATGAGTATTTAACCCCAAGCGTGAAGTCATTTCATGTGTGCCTTAGCTGGTATACTCAGAAATCCAGGAACTTAAAATCACATGGCAGATTTTGAACATGTCCAGCTGCCCAAGACATACCCGGACACTTCACTCTCACTGACCTTAACAGGAGGTAAGCATTTATATATGTTTCAGGTGTCTTATCTCTTTTGAAAATACAAGCCATCATTTTCCCAGGAAATGGAGACAGCCATTATATTCCTACAGGTCTCAGAAGCTTGATTTGATGAATTCATAGGTCAATAAAATGCAAAACAGAAAGTTTTATCCCAGTGTTTACATTTATTATCGTTGACTGTTAGTGGAAATGCAAACTGATATGACTGGCTGAATTTAAATAGACCTTGTCTCAAAGAGACTGCTCTCCACATTTAGGTTTCAAATAAAAATGGCTCATCAGTTAATGACAAGTAAAAAAGAAACACATGGAATGGACATGGTCCTGCTCTGAGTCTTGTATTGGGTGGAAAGGACAGACTAGCCAGCAACTGGTTTTCATGTTTCTGTATTTAATTCTTTGCCTGGTATTTTTCTCTACTTCTTTTAAATCAATAGTTGCTTTTAGCAGAGGATAGTCAACAGACATATACATTTGATGAAATGGAAGGTATTGCACCTGAATATCTATTATAACATTAAAGAATAACATTTCATTGCATCATGCTTCATTAACTATACTGCTGTGCATCCTGGCATCTTGCGCATCCTGCCACTGCCTTGAAACATTTTACATCAGCCAACAGATTGCAATTCTGTAGAGGCAGATTTCTTCCCGGGTTCCTTTGGGTGTATTTCCTCACTTAGCTCCATCAAGGAAGAGCTGAAACCACTCATCTCGATGCCCAAGAGAGGTCAGGTAAAGGTACCCTTGTACAGTAGTCTGTAATCCCGCAGCAGCCATGCAGGCTTGTAGAATTACACTTCACAGTTTTCTGTTGGCTTTTCTTAAGCACAGTCCATCCACACCTATTAACATTATTACAAGTACTAGAACCACAACATCTAGCATATTTTTTATCATGAGGATAGTTATGCCCCAGCTTTAGAGGAGTAAGGCCTCTCCCTCCTTTCTGGTTACTAGGCAGAAAGAGGATATAAATAGAGCACAATTAGCTCAGTATTTCTGGCAATAAATACTAATGCAGATACCCAGAACAACAATGAAAGAGATACCATGGAAGCTTGTGGGGGAAAGAGATACCCTTCCTGAGCCTATTGACATTGTTGACAATTTATTGTTGTTAGTGCTCATACAGCTAATGAGGCTGCTAAAACAGCGAGCTTCTCTTGTACTGTGCATCATGTTCAGAGAGGGGAGAGAAGGCCACCAGGTGTTGTCCAAGTGTCCCAGTATGTTGAGCCACTTAATTCTGTTGCATCCAGTGCTTGTTTTATCATGCTTCTCAAGAGCTCATGAGGTGAAGGAGGATGGGGCATTTTAGAAATCAAATGCCATTATTAGTAGCATCATCACATCTGTAGGCATTAAAAGTTTCCTGAATTGTTTTCTTTTCTTTCAACACATCAAACCTCTCTGAATATAAATGTGAACACAACTGTTTCTAATTACACTGCATCCTGTTTTAATTGACTTTAATTGCTTGGTATGATAATTTGCATTCCAATGCTCAAAATGCTTTTTTTAAACCCTTCTCAGAGCAATGCCAGTGTTTAAGCAGTTGGAAACAAAATAAAAATTTCTGACATGCTAGTTTTTGCACCAAGTTCTCCTATTACAATATAACTGAAAGACAAATATAGAAAGATATTTAGACATACAAATATGTGGAAAGGCACCTACTTGGACATCTAACAGGTCTTAAGCATACTTAGGGTGCTTAACTGAAAGTACATTAGGACCAAACATCCCAAGAATAGATATTACATTAACTGCCATGAACTCTAAGTACCAAAGTATTAGAAGTAAGTTAAGTACCAAGTACTGGAAGTTTAAATACCAAAACCTTAAGAGACTTAGATGTCTATATCGCTCAAGGTTTGTTATAAAGATATCTAGGTATCTACGCAATGATTTCATGACAAAGGCACAATAAAGATCTTGAGAACTGAACTAGCTGCCATTTTGCTTCTTTTCATAACTCAGTATCTTTGAAGTGCAAATATGGTACACAGGTTCAAATTTGGCTACTGGGACTGTTGCACTTTGTGTCCTGAATGAAAAGGTGCTTTTCTGAATATTCTGCCTAGATCGTGTCACAGAAGTTCAAGTGAAGGCGAAAGCTTGTGAGAAAACGCAGAAATACATGATAAATCTGTTGAGAATAAGGAAGAATCCCTGCATGCAATGAATTGAGCCACACACCCACAGAAATTTAAAAGCCTAAGAGTAGATTTGTCTGGCTACAGCTACTACAGAAGACACCAGCCTGATGTTCACACACTATCTCACAGCAGCTTCTTGGTAGGGCGAGTCATGGATAGGAAGTAGGGAATTGAATCCTTTGCTTGGCTCTTGCTGAGAACACAACTGAACTAGAACGCAATGAACAAAAGATAACTTTCTGAGGCTAGGAAGTTGAGGGAATTCTTTCCTGCAAGCTGTGATGTTTGAGCTTGTATGCACTATAATGAATCAATTGCATTTTATAAATGGAGTGAAAGTGTTTAATTTCACTCGATGCTTTAGATCATTACTGGCTTGCTAATCCCTTTCCCCCAAAGTCCTGTATTGCTCCATTAGGCTATAAACACAAGTAGTATCAATGCAAGAACTGCAATTTGCCTGAACTCAGTATCAGAAGAGTTGTATGGAGAATAAGACTTGACCCCACACCCTGCTCATCCTCATCTTTTATTTAGTGTTTTCAGCCTATTGGCTGACATTTAGCCTATTTATTTAGAAGACAATGTGAACGCCAAGAACTAGATTGACATCACCAACTTTTTTGTTAAGAGGAGACTGCTGAGCAATCTTCAGATCTCAGTGACATACAAGGTTTGTCTACACAGGACAAATAATAGAAGATTATGCTCACACTGCAGTACACTCCTGGGTGGAGAAACAACTTGGGAATCAAAATTCACTACCTGAGTGATGTGACAGGGAAAAGAGTAATTTTTATCCTGCTTTACAGTCTTGATGCAGAAGGGCATATTAGTACAACTATAGAAATATAATTACCTTACCATTGTCTGGCAGTTCTAGTGCCTTTGTAGACACACCCAGGTATTACCAATTTGGGCATGATTTCCATCAAAATTTAGCAAAGAGTTCTACATGCCATAGTTAACCAAGACATCTCGGCTCCACTAATATTTTTCCAGTTTCACAAATTCTAACTTCCTAGATGTTAACAGCAGATGATAACACTGTAAGATTTTCTTTTGCAACCACCATGGTACACTGTGAAATTTTCCATACAACATTGTTTGCAAAAGAGTCTTTTGCTGATATGACAGTCTAGCATTTATGGACATACAAATGACAACTAAAAAGAGATATTTTCAAGATTAATTGGATTTATAAGAAAAATGGCACAAAACGGTATAAAGGAAGGACAGCTGATTCATAAGTTTTTAAACATTGTGTCAAAAGGGGGGAAAAAATCATCTACATCTGCCTACATTTTAAAGCTAAAATTTCATATGCAGAAAAAAGAAACTGACCCCAAAACCCAACAAAATACCAGATGAGTGGTTTTGTATGATATATGATTAGGGGGGTGTGGGGGAGATAGCACCAGCAAAATGGCTGATTTTTCTATTTCCTCTGTGTTTTATTGATTTATTCAGCATCATCTTCTGTTTGTCTTGTTTGTTTATCCACAGAGGGAAATTTGCTCCAGAATGATCTTGTGAACCATCCTTAACAAGATTGCTTGCAAACTGCAGAATTTCCTCTAAGTTACTAATGAATCACATGTGAGTGGAGACAGTTTCACCTAGAGCAGAAAGAAGTTAAAAAGCCAACAGGTAAGAAGATTTAATGAGATTTGGGAACTGAGAAATAAGTATCAAAGAAGAAAAATTCAGTGGGAATGCAAGATGAGCTAGAAAATAGAAGCCAGGAGAGGACACTTAATAAAAGGTATGTAAGAAGCTTGTTAAATGCACAGTGACTACAGGAAGCTGAAGATTCTACATAACACAAAAACAACAGAAAGGAATAAACACTTCCAATACCACATCACACTGAGGTCATTGGCTGGGACACAGAAAAATCTCTATCTAGCTGAGATGTGCAAGTCCTTATTTTTATCCATGTTGCGGTGAAATAAATAAATAAATAAGTCTGAATCAAGCTGAAACAGTTTTCTTTACAATGAAATGAAAGGTCAACTCCAAAATTCATTTGAAGTCAATACAAAAAAAATTAAAAATTACATTCTATTCCATTTTGTTTTGGCATTATTTTTACTGAATGGGTGGAAGAGAGGTCTCACTCAACTCAAAAATGCTTTAACAAGCCAAAGTCATTATTTATAACTTCATTTCAATATTAAAAAATGGGTGAAAAATGTTTCCTATTTTTCTAGCAAGAACTACTCTTTACATTGAGTCTGACTTTATGAACTTTTCAGCACTTCCCAAATTACATTTCAACAACATACTTTGTGTTCAAAAACTGAGTACCTGTCATCAAAAGTTCCGAAAGGAGGGGAGGAAAAATATGGTGGAAGTTTTGACTCAGTGCTGAGGACCCCAGTGCTCTAATAGCCTCTACCAGGCCAATCCAGGAATACAGCTAAAATTGGAAAGCAAAGAAAAAGTACCAAAGGCAGACAATATCAATGCGCTGCAGCAGCTCACATTTCCAGCTGAAGTGAGTGAACGATTCACTTAGATGATGAGCTATTTATCCCCATAAATATTCCTTAAGAAGCATCAAGATTGCTAAATATATGTTACTTGAAATTATTTCCCAGCTCATTACCACAGCTAGTTTTGTTTCCAGATTACCCAGCACCATTGAAAACAGGGTCTGTCTTATTGCTGCTAAAACTGCTTTTCAAGCTTGATAGTTATTTTTATGGGGTCTACAGGCCTCATATTTAATCAAAAAATGAACTACCTAGACCAAATGCAAAGCTAGATTTCCATGTATTTGTGTAAAATTTCCCTAATTTAACAGATACTGCTGCCCCAAAACATTAATTTGTTAGACTGCCAAGAGAAACCAAACAGAAATGATCACAAATATAGCCTGAGAGATTTCAAGACAAGTATCTTGCAACACAGCTGTATCTACACTGCAGAACTGGTGCATTTCACACCACATCCCCAGCAACACCCCAATTCCTTGGTTATCCCTACTTCTCAGCTCAGTGTTTTAATACGAGAGGGTGCACAACTCCCCACATCACCTTCAGAAATGAACCTTGCTGTGTGAGTAGAAGGCAGCTTCAGTGATTCTGCAGAGACTGCCCAATCCATACAACTGGAACACACCGATTAAGAGGTGCTTCTTGGCAAAGAATTTCCCCTCTGTGCAGACATAATCAGTAAAGCCCAGTCATTGGGAATGGAACACACAAAAGTGAATATATAACATGTAGAAGCAGTTAATTCTATTACATTATTTAAACCAATTATGTGAGGACATGCATTTAAGCACTAATTAATGGTAACTGCAGATAACCAGACTCTTTCTTGAACTGACCATATGCATGCACAGTTTAATAATAACCTAATAACTTGCAAAGAATGTGCCAACAGCTTCTAAAAAAGTGAAACTGATCATAATAGATGGGTTGGATCCTGAAAAAATGTCTTTAAATCACAGTTCCACGTATTTCAAGAACCCATGCCAGTCTGAATAGGCCTTGATCAAATTCATAGTAAAATTTGATCCAGGGCATCAAGAGAAAAGATGCACTTTGTCTAGTTTAAGGCTTATAGGAAACTAGTTGCATGTTGCCCTAAGTTTACAAGACCCTGCTCTGAAGCGTGCAGAAAGATTCACTAGTGAATCCACTCAATGCTAACCTTACTGGCCTGAACAGGGGCACAGCCTGAACTAAGAAACTGAGACTATTAGTCATACTATTTCATCACTGCTACTACATTTTTTGCTGTCATTAAGCGCCAAAGGAAGAAAGCAGGAAGACTTCTTAGATAAATACCTATAGTAAATACAACTCAGAGAAATCTTAGGAACTCAGTGCAACAACTTGCATCCTCCCAGTGCTGCTCAGTCTCCAAAATTACATTGTCCAAACTCAATATTCAACTTGTACTTACCAACTGCCTGAGTGTCCTCAGAGGAGTTATGTTGATAAAAAAAGCAACGGATGTAACAATTTTGAGCACTAAGATGCCTAAGAGCATGCTATCCATTTGTTAGAAAGTGTACCGTCACATTGTTAATATATTTTTAATACACTGCCAATGCAGAAACTCCAACAGTTGTAAAAACAGTATTCCCAAAATAATTGTGTGAAGGAAGGGGAGGTCTGTAGTGTAATTTTCAAGTGCAGAAAGTTGCAGAAAACATTTAGCACTACAATTTGTCAAACAAATACAGCTCTACCACTCTAAACGCAAAAGAAACAATCTGATGATAAAATCAGGGTATTATTGTCCCTAGTACCTATGGGGTGTGGTGGCGGGGAGGTTGTTTTTTGGGTGGTTTTTGTTTTGTTTTGGGTGGGTTTTTTACCCTGAAGAGGCTATTGATTTAAATTCATTATTTTATTTCCACCATAAATGAGCCAGCCTCCAACTAGAATGGCAAATGAAATAATAGTATCCTATAACTATTAATATCTAAAAGAATAATGTTAATTTATTGGTTTTGTTAACATTCCAGTGCACAAAGAGGAAGACCTGCCCTATGGTTGTGGGCAGGGAGAGGAGGACTGATAGGGAAGAAGCAAACTTCAGCCTCTTGGCTAAGCTCATTACTACAAGCAAAAGTGTTTATGTAGAGCTCCCATCAAGTAGGGAATTTGCAGAGCCACAAATATCTCAAAATCAAAGACTGCTATTTAATCAAGTAAAAGTCAACTTTAAAAATCAATCAGGAAGAATTTTAAATATAAATTAGGACTAATTAATCAACTGAGGGTTTTTTTGCATTTTGAAAAGGTCTTTAAAAAGTTCAAGCTTTTATAAATCAAAGCTGTTCCTTTTCAAAACCTTCCAGGATTTTCAGACTTCTGAATACCATCTAGTTGACCTCTACACAAAAAGCCAGATACTGATATTAGTTACATTTGTTACATATATGCACAGAAACCTGAATTTTGCTTAAAAAAAGTTGAATATGGGATGACTATTCCTGATATAGGATAATCCCATTTCTATGAAAATAATTTACAGTGGGTCAGAATTATCTCATACTAGCACTTGAATTTCCAGTTTTGTTCCTGAGTTTACACAGACAGAAATGGGGGACTGAGAAGGTGCTAAATGAATTTGATTTCTTAGCTACTCTAGACATGCCTTGCAGCTCTCACTGAAGAAACCAGTCAGTAGGTTCTGACATATTCTAAAAATGTTTAACATGTAAAGCAGATAAACACGCACGGGTCAGAACTGGACAGGAGATGATTTTCCTGTCACACAAAAATTTCTAAGATCTTAAATCTGCATTGCAATGAACTCAAAATTTTTGGCCAACTCATTCCTCATCCAGAGGACAGTAAAGGTTTGTCTGCCCTCTGACTGCTTGCTAGAGAACATGAAGCTGGGTTTTCCAGATGAGTGCTGTATCCTTTTCTTCCAGACCTTAATTCTCCACATTTCCATTCCCGATGGCTACTACATCTATTATAATGCAGTTAGTCACATCTTTATTTTACCTACAGGCTTATTGCACTGTAACTTCGCTACTGAACAGCCTCTAAATCTAGCCCCCAAAATCCCCTCAAGGCTGACATGTAGGACACTGATCTGACACAGTGTGCTGCAACTTAACTCTGTTTTTGAGCTGAGTTTCAGTCTGAGAAGATGCAGTACAATGCACAGGAAAAATGAGAGAAATTACACAATAAAGACATTGGGCTGGAAGACAGTGTGACTTGAAAGTATGTTACTGCCACAGATTTATTTTTCTATCTTAGGCAAATGCTTTGATCTCTCTGGTCTCCCTTCATCCCTTCAGTTCAGAGATCTCTGTCTTGTAGGTGGACATAAAGGCAAGCTCTTTGGGGAATAGAAGCATCTCACTGTGCTCATCCAAGGCTTGGTACATTGAGATTCCAACCTCAGCAAGGCACTCCAGGAACAAGTTGCATACAAACTAAACCACAAAAATACTTACTGACCTCAGCTACAGTTACTTATCTCAGATAGCAATGAACACATTTTATACCCACGGGAAATAACTCAAAGAAGTTTTTATTACAGTTAATTTTTTGTGTCAGACTTATAGCAGTGCCTTATGCTTCTTACATATGATACAATCAAGCTTATACCAGATGTTTTGAGGTTTTTTTTCTTTTTCTTTTTTAGCCACAGATTTTTTTTCAATTGCCCAGCAGCAGAAATGAATAGCAGGCGTATGGCAGGCAACTGACTTCTTGGAGATGTGTTTTAGTTACCAACATAGCATCAGCAGCTGCCTGAACTGCCTTTGTTGCTCATGTAGCAATCTATTTCATTAAGCTTTCTCATTCTTAAGACTGAGTTTGAATTCAATCCATGTTAGTTGACACCGGGGTGCTATACAGAATTCAAGTTTGTAAATCTCACAAGAGCAGCCTTGTAAACAAAACTTCTTCTACAAAGACATCTTTACATCATAGATAAAACCAAAAATCTGCCCTATACTGACTGCAGAAACTAAAGAGACTGCCTTCCCACTAGCAGGAATTTGATATAATACTAACCTTTGCATACAGTACCATGAGGATGGATACCTATAAACTCCTTTGTAAACTGCTAAAAGTGAGCCAGTCTTAAGCTATATAGATTAGCATTAGCTGAGGACAAACTACCTGTGGGAGAATAGGGGTTTATATCTATTCTACTTCAGCTGACAAAATATGAAATTGAAACATCACTAAGAGAGTCAGTGCTATAAACAGATACCAAATCTCTCGTTTCTGTATTTGAGTTGAGGGACCAAGGAGGTACCTTGTATACTCTTGCTGAATAAAAGGTGCAAGTAATATTCCATATGTATAAACTAAGATCCAACAAAAGCAATATCTATAGGGATTTCTGTACAAACATAGAGAGACTAGGACATGGGCAACCACACCAGTTTTGTGAAACATCTTCATAGAACCTCAACAGTTATAAATCACAGATACAAGCAGTGTGTCATGTACCTGAAGGAATAACGTTTTAGCCCTGACACATGTGCATCAACAATGATCACAGTAAACAGAACAACTTATATTTTGGCTCTGTTTGATGTTCTTCTGTATGGCATTGTTCACTGACTATTTTTTTGGGTGGGGGATATGACAACTGGTAAGGAAGGGTAAGTTCTGTGAAAGGACAAATCAAATATGAGGAGGTCATATAGGAACAAATGACAAACAATTGCATTTCTAAAGTCTTTTTTTACTGGTTCAGTGTATTTATTTTTGATAATGGGTAAAAATGTCTGATAATCTCAATGGAAAAAAAACCTCTGAATGTGTTACCTTTAGCCAATCGATACATTTCTCCTATAGAGATGCCTCAATGTTAATCTGTGCCTTCTGGCTTTACCTTTAATTTTTCCACAAATTTCATTGCATTATTACTGCAAATATCACAGCTGGCTTTGTGCCCTCTGCTTCCCCCACCGCACTTTTTCATACATTAAGGTTGACAGATTAGGTGATTTCTCTACCCAAAAACTCTCACATCTGCATGTGCCTGAGCTGTTCTTCAGTGCACTGAAACACACTTTTGACTTGCTTGGGCTGTGGACCAGGGCTCACATCCAGTCTAAGTAAGTATTCATATAAAAATGAATCTCTGCTGTTAAGATGCAGCTGCGAAGTTATGAAATAATGGAAATACCATTCTGATTTAAGTTTACTATTTCATACTTTGCCCAGCTGCCAAACAGAAGTTTGGGAAAAACACTCAGAGGGACACAAAAATCTCCTTTTTTAACAAATCTGAGGTGTCCTTAAATGCTCAGCGCACAGAGTGAAAAAAATATCGCAGTAGTTGTTTTAAAACCTCACACAGAGGAGGCGGATAGCAGGAACTCTGCATGCATCTCATGAATGTTCTACTTTCCCCCTTTGAATACAGAGATCAGTCTTGGACAGAGTGTTAAAGCCTCGCCATGAAGGGCTATTCTTTGCTATTACTTCAGGCTAAAACAAAAGACACTTCAGGAGATACAATCATTGCTGCCTAGTTCCTTTCCCTGGGCTGCTACAATGGGCCCCCGTTTTTTTTTTTTTTTTTTTCTTCCACACATCTTTGTCTTTTTTTTTTTTTTCCTTCTGTCCTTTTACTTTTTCTTTCTGCCTCATTGAATCCATTAAGGCCTTTATATAGCCTGCTATTGAGAAATAAATTTTCTTTGGGACTAGTGACTGAGTCTTAACTGCTGGCAAGCAAGGCTTAACTCCTGATGGGAGGGCAGAGAAAATCATGGGTAAAAGGTATGAAAAGTCCATCTCTGAACCTGGGGTCTTCAAGTACACCAGACACCTTGCAGTGCCTTGCTGGTAATCAGCTCAAGGAAAAGGAAGATCCTATTCCTAGCAGTTTTTCCACCTCTTTCATGCATTAGTCTTGATACACCGAGTTATCTTTCTGCTTATGTTTTCAACCAGATCAATATACTCTTCGCAATTATTTGCCTTGGTTTAGGTCCATATAGCAGTCCTTTTTGCGCAATTGTAAATCAGAAGGCACTCTGACATGAACAGAGATACGCTGCTATGAGAGAGATGTAAAATTGAGTCCTCTCTCAATTAATACAGCCAGAAATACAAGCACTATTCAGGTCTGCCAATAATGTGATAAACTATTTCAAAGACTAAAGCTAGATTCAAACTGAGCACACCTGCAGTTTACCCCAGAATCAGAACAGACCTGCATGCAAGCTGAAAAATCTGTCACTCTGGGGTGATAAACTAGGTCTTATACAGGTGCACAATGCAAGAGAGGCCAAGCACAGACCTATCTGAGGACAGAAAAAAAATCAACACATGGCCCTATCTAGCATAAGAAAAGAGGTCTGCATGCAAACAGGCCAGCTTAAGCAGGTGTATGCAGGCTGGCATAGAAGCTGCTGGCCCTTCCTGCCTTTCTTGTGGTGGGAAGGTCTGTGGGGTCAGTCTTTTGCCATGGGGATACATTCTAACAGTTACGGCCTTGGCAGATGATTTGCAAAATCTAAGGCTTGGAATGAAAGGGGAAAGCCTGCAAAATCTTGAAGTTCTGAGTAGCTGCTACATAAAATTGAAAACATCTCAACTATCTGTGAACCATATAAATCATTCACAAAATATAAAGAAATATGAGTGGGGGACGGGGGGGAGGTGAAAAATAATTTNAAGCCTGCAAAATCTTGAAGTTCTGAGTAGCTGCTACATAAAATTGAAAACATCTCAACTTGGCGGGGGAGGGGGGGGGGGGGGGAGGTGAAAAATTATTTACTATTAATGTGCCCTCTATTGTCTCCAGCGTGGTTAATGAAGTTATCTTGGGAAGATGAACAGTGAAACATCCATAAATCACCTTACACTCCCCAGCATTGCAAATGCAGGTGGAGGAGGGAGCATGACTATAAAAAAAGAGTTAAGGGGAAAATGTGTAGAGTTCAACAGTGAGAGATGACACTACACTCAGCCAGCCAGAGCCTGACAGCTTAGATTTTGCATTTTGAAATGTTCACACAAATTCTGGGGTTTTTCTCAACAGAAAAATGAAAAATAAAATGTAACCAATAGTTAAGTGCAGTTGCAGACTTTTTTTTTTTTCCTAGCAATGCACAGTGAACAGTTTGATTTGTTGGAATAAACTCTCAACAGCTCAGATGTCTACTTTGTATTGAACTATTCAGGCCTATCAGAACTGCAGCCTGGGACAGAAAGTCTTCAGGAGCACTACAGAGTGAAAAACCCAGGGCTCTACACCTTGCTAAAATGTGGATGCTAATTAAGTATATTTTAGTACATTTCATTGACCATTTTTTTCATTCATTATAAATGGTTTTACAGTTTTCAGTGATTGTTTCCTGTCCATCACATTCACATATTAACAATAATTTCAAAACTACTCACCAAGCCCTTTTTCTATTATTCTTAATAGGTTTATGTCAAGATGCCCCAGACAAACACACCATACCTTACTGTTTTCACTTATCTCTGCTCTTTTAACACACAGAATTAATATAGACTTTCTTGACAATTTCCACTTAAGTGGTTCTTCACTGTGTTCAGCTTAACAAACCAAACCAATCAGTGGAACTAATTAAGAAGTAAGGAACTGTGCAGCATTGGGAAGGACAACAGCCATGTGGTTACTAAACTAATTTCACAAAGTCCAGCTTAATACCCTCATATTGATCACAGCTATAAAATGCACTTAGCAGCCTTTACAAGACCCTTCATAGAATGGTCTGGGTTGGAAGGGACCTTAAAGATTATCTAGTTCCACCGCCCTGCCCTGGGCAGGGACACCTCCCACTAGACCAGGTTGCTCAAAGCCCCATCCAACCTGACCTTGAACACCTCGGAGATGGGGCATCCACAGCTTCTCTGGACAGCCTGTTCCAGTGTTTCATCATGCTGAGAGTAAAGAATTTCTTCCTCATATCTAGTCTGAATATAGCCTCCTTTAGTTTAAAACCGTTACCCCTTGTCCTATCTTTACAGGTCCCCCTAAATAGTCTGTCCCTGTCTTTCTTACAAGCCCCCTTCAAGTACTGAAAGGCTGCAATAAGGTGTCCCTGGAGATCTCCCTCCCTCGACTGCTGGTCACACTTTTTTTTGATGCAGCTCAGGATGCTGTTGGCTTTCTGGGCTGCGAGTGCACATTGCCAGCTCATGTTGAGCTTCTCATCCACCAAGACACCCAAGCTGCTCTCAATCCATTCTCTGCCCAGCCTGTATTTGTGCTTGGGATTGCCCTGACCCACATGCAGGATCTTGCACTTGGCCTTGTTGAACTTCATGAGGTTGGCATAGGCCCACCTCTCAAGCCTGTCCACGTCCCTCTGGATAGCATCCCTCCCCTCCAGTGTGTCAACCGCCCCACATAGCTTGGTGTCATTGGTAAACTTGCTGAGGGTGCACTCAATCCCATTGTCCACGTTGACAACAAAGATGTTAAACAGCACTGGTCCCAATACCGACCCCTGAGGAACATCACTCGTCACTGGTCTCCACTTGGACATTGAGCCATTGACTGCAACTCTTTATGTGCAGCTATCCAGCCAATTCCTTATCCACGATGTGGTCTATCCATCAAATACATGTCTCTCCAATTTAGAAACATGTATAACTTCTTGTCTAAGATTTACATGTAAAGCTTAAATAAAACACTCAAACGAGGAAAAATCTGTGAGCGTGTATGGAATCTAACCAAGTTTGCCAAACATAACATTTAGAATGATACAGGCTCCCATCAGAACCATTAAGCAGAAAAGAACTATAGAGAACATTACAGGTTAAGACACTATGCACATACATAGGAAAAAGAAAAAACCCAATAGCATAAGAGTAAAATAACAAATTATGCCATCACTTACACACATTCAATTCAATATCCTGCTTACTTGTGCTAGGTAAAATAGTACTGCTGTTCCTTTAAGAAAACAAAGTTCTCTGCTTTGCTAACATGTTTATAACTTCTCTAATGATATCATGGTAGAAAGTTAAATATTTGAATAAATAATCAAAGTGACAATTAAAAAAAAATAGCAGTGCCTCATACTTTTATGTTTATATACAATAACTACATCACCAAGGAAGCCT
Source organism: Burhinus bistriatus (assembly GCA_013397275.1). Classification (NCBI taxonomy): domain Eukaryota; kingdom Metazoa; phylum Chordata; class Aves; order Charadriiformes; family Burhinidae; genus Burhinus; species Burhinus bistriatus. The sequence goes on along the minus strand of VYXH01001410.1, from coordinate 23,867 downwards.
GCAAGGTCATTTCTAATAGTTTACAATGATGAACTGCAAATTATTTTTTTAACCAAACAGTATCCTTTTTAGATATGCAAAGGATAATATGAGGTTACCCAAAGATAAATTAAGAGAAAAGTCATAAATGTTTCATGAGAAGATACTGTGTAATCATTAATCTATTATTTTAGCTTTGACTTGCAGGACTATTTAATCAAGCATCTGAGACAACTCATGTTTATATAGAGAGCAGCTATAACAGTGCTTATTCTTTTGTAGCACTTAAACAGATGTGAGCACAGCAATACCTTTCAGCAATGCTCTCTGTGCTATGGTTGAGTACCTACAGAGTGAAAGGGGAGAGCAAGTGATAAACAGAACCATATTAATGTTTTCTAGCATGTTTTCAAGTCAAAGCTCGATGAGACAGTGTGCAAGACATTTTAAAAGTTGATTATGATTTGAAAAAACAAGCAAATTTGTTTCAGTACAACATCCACGGCTTTTTACAGGGGACACAGTCTATTAGCTCTGGGTCTACTCCTAGATTTGTTTTGCAGTCACTTGATACCTGTGAAAGAGTACATACTTTTTGCATGTTCTTGTGTCAAGTCTGGACAACACTCATGACCTTACCTTTTAGCATCACCCTCTATTTTTATTAGCCTCTCCTTCTGTTGTAGTTTTAAAGTATATCAAGTGGAGAGACAGCATAAAATTAACACACTCTAAGATCAGGATGATATTGAACTTCAGGGAACTCAACACAAAGAGCAGGAAAGGATCAAAAGATTCAGAAGTCAGAATCAGAGAGAATAATACTCAGTGATTACTGAAGCCTATCTCTGCGATACATAAATTAGTTCCAGAAAAATTTGAAGAACGGACTCTGAAGAGTTTTGTCCCTCTTCCAGATGATCCTGAAACAATGTGAGAAGGATTTCTCATCACATATTGGCCAGCAGTTAACAGAGAAGCACAAAACAGCGTGGAAGAACTATTTGAGTTTGGCTTTGGGAAAAGAATAGAAGTATAGTTTTTATGATACTAATGAGAACTTATTCAAAAAGACCCACAAATATGAGTCTTGGTCTTAGTGGTCATAGAAGCATTGTGATATTCTAATACCAAATATCACAAAAATCTTGAAGGTACACCATATTCTTTTAACATTTCATATCAGAAAGTTATGACTGTGTTGAGTCATAAAATGAAAAAAACCTGACCTACAGTTTTACAACAGACATTACTCTTTTTGATTGTTTACTAAATGATGCTTCCCAGATCAAAAGCAATTTTCCTCCAGCTATCCAGATTTTTTTCAAATTAGTGTTACCCAGAAAAATTATATCAGAAATAATTACAAGTTTTTGCGTTACCCAACTTTCTTTATGGAAAGGTTTCAGAGAACAAACTGGAATGCACTGTAAATCTGAACACAATTTACTATTTTGTCAGGAATATAAGATTTTTCTCTTATCTGCTTTTTGTAACCAAACAATTATTTAATAATGTATTCTGTTGCCGTAGAATACATGGCAAAGCAAAGAAAATGGTTTGGGGTACAAATTCATATGGCAATATTACAGGTTATGAATATTCCATAAGATGGAAGCTGTCTTTTTGGCAATGTTTATCTATTATATCCTTTGACAGACCTTTTGAAGTCTTCAGCAGACTTTGCATTATTTGTTCATTAGGTCCAACTCTTTCAATAAGACTGAAAGGGTCTTAGCTTGATTTTCCAAGAAATGTGGAAGATACTGCATATAGACAAGGGCAGTTTATGGACTTTGTTACACATCAGATACTCACCTGACTAAACCAGGCTTTGGATCCAAATCTATTAGTCATTGTTATATTAGTTTCCCTTTTACAAGCAGTTTTGCTTTTCTCTTTGTGGCTTGCTTTCAAACACGATATTACACTTAAAAATGCAAAGTTGGGGGTGTGGTAAAATGTTCTAATATTTATACTTGAAAATGACAGCAAGACTTCAGGTTGCTTTTTAACACTTCTGGTTCAACCCTTCCTCATGTACAGAGTTGGCAGAAGTAGTGCTCTTTCATACAGCACAGAGGACAGAAGCACATCATGCAATGCTGTTATAAAGACATGACCGAGTCTGATCAGTTGCCCCATGGCTGTGTGACATGCTGTATGCTGATTAGCTGCCACTCCTATTCATGAATAGGCCAGTGATGCTGACTAGAAAAGAAAGACTCAAGAAAAAAAAAAAATCCAGCTATTATCTTATTAATAGAGAAATATTTTCAAGTCATTTTGTGTGCATGAATAATTGCAGGCACTCAAACCCATGCTATGTAGTAACATGATAGGAAAATGTTTTAATCAGGAGTTGATGACAGAAATATAACAATCGCGGCAAAAAAATGTATAATTCATAACAAATATTGGAATGAACACTACATGTAGGAAAAAAGTAATTAATAAACAACTCTTATCATGAGGACAATTAAGCATCGGAATAGGTTGCCCCAAGACATGTGAAATCTCTGTCCTTGGAGGTTTTTAAGATGCAGTCAGACAAAGCACTAAGAAAACTGTTATGAGTTCAGTGTTGATCCTTTTTTGTCCAAGAGGCTGGAAAAGAGACTTCCCAAGATCCCTTCCAACCTGTACAATTTTGTGATGCTATAAATCCATGTATCTGACAAGGTTCCAAAATAACAATATCAGCATCAGACAGGGATGTGTTGATGCATTCAAAATGCAATCAAGGTGCTTGAACAGGAAAGGAATGGACTGACAAGACAGACTATCATAATGCCTTTATATAACTCAGTCTACGAGCCTCCTCACTTCAAAGGGAATTGTGCAGAAGGTGCTACAAGTGAGGAGTCACTATGAGCTCAGAGGAGTGATCACTATCTGAAAAAAATCCCATACTCTCATTTAAAAAA
>VYXH01001410.1:0-17043 GCA_013397275.1 Burhinus bistriatus | reverse complement strand
AAGGAAAGAAAATAAAAGAAAAAAAAAGGAAAAAAAAAAAGAAAATAATATTGAAGCAAAATAGCACTAATATAAAACACTGGGCTAAAAACAAATCAACTCCAATCAAGGAAAATCCTGGTTACTAACTGCTGAAAATCACAGAATCACAGGGGTTGGAAGGGACCTCTGGAGGTCATCTAGTCCAACCCCACTGCCAGAGCAGGGTCACCTACAGCAGGTTGCACAGGACGGTGTCCAGGCCGGTTTGGAATGTCTCCAGAGTGGGAGACTCCACCACCTCTCTGGGCAGCCCGTTCCAGTGCTCCGCCACCCTCAAAGGAAAGAAGTTCCTCCTCATGTTCAGATGGAACTTCCTATGGTCAAGTTTGTGCCCATTACCTCTTGTCCTGTCACTGGGCACCACTGCAAAAAGACTGGTCCCATCCTCCTGGCACCCCCCCTTTAAGTATTTGTAAGCATTGATGAGATCCCCTCTGAGCCTTCTCTTCTCCAGACTAAAAAGACCCAAGTCCCTCAGCCTTTCCTTATGAGAAAGATGTTCCAGTCCCCTAATCACCTTTGTAGCCCTCTGCTGTACCCTCTCCAGCAGTTTCCTGTCCTTCCTGAACTGGGGAGCCCAGAACTGGACACAGTATTCCAGATGCGGCCTCAACAGGGCAGAGCAGAGGGGGAGGATAACCTCCCTCCACCTGCTGGCCACACACCTCTTGATGCACTCCAGGATGCCACTGGCCTTCTTGGCCACAAGGGCACATTGCTGGCTCATCATCATCCTGTTGTCCATCAGGACTCCCAGGTCCCTTTCCACAGAGCTGCTTTCCAGCAGGTCAACCCCTAACCTGTACTGGTGCATGGGGTTATTCCTCTCCAGGTGCAGTACCCTACACTTGCCCTTGTTGAACTTCATGAGGTTTCTCTATGCACCATGCTAAGATAGAAGAGACAGAAGAAAAAAATAGAATATTCTCAGTGGATTTTACATCTGGTTAAAAATGAACAAATGTTTAATTTTTCCAGGTCAATGACAAAACAAAAAAGATTTTAAAATAGCTTTTGTAGAAAGTAAAGTCAAAGAAAAAACCCCAAATTTCTTTGAATTAGTAACTGACATACATAAGCCCAAAGTAAAACACTTCAATAATAAATAAAATAAAACACTTCAACAATAAATGTTTCTTTTCAAATTTACTGGGTTTTTTTTCAGAAAAAAAACCTTCTAACCTTTATTTTTGCCTTGTACAATTTATTTTCATATATTTCCTTTTCTAATTGAAAATATAATTTTAAAACATTTATTTTCAGAACTGTCAAACATCACAACTTTCTCCAGATGGATTTTATATAGGAAAAGCTAACATTTAAATGTTAATATTTAAAACAAAAACCACAACTTTTTTTGCGAAAAGTGGCCAAGCAAATTATGTATTGCATTTACTATTTGAAAATAACATATTTGAAATACTAGCCACTCAGCTGTATAAACAGAAGTCCATTCATGTATTTTAGGAACAATCCTCATAGCTCACAGTCCTGGGCCAAAGAATTTACTAACTTAGTAAACAAGAAAAAGAGAGAGAGACAATTTTTTTTATTTTTTATTTTTTTTTTAAACAAGAATTTAGGAACAGAAAAATCAAGCAAATTTCTAGTATTCACACAGGAAGCCTGCCAAACCAGGCTTCAATGCTATTTTCCAGAAATCTGGGCTAGCATTTTATTCAGGAGAATTTTTTTTTTTTTTAATATAAGAATGATTCTTTTATCTGAGAGATGCATGGTCCTTTTATGCCCTTTTATTTTTACTTTAAATAAACACTCAGATTAAAGAAAATGTAAATTATTTACCGGCCCATAAATAAAACATGGGTACTCCTGGTTGTATGGATAAAGATGTTAAAAGCAAGAGCAAAAATTTATTCCTACAGCACTCAATGATTTCACGACTTCTCTTGAGATTTTTCAATTGTCCTTCAGCCTGAAAGAAACCCTATAGATAACTAAAAGACTTTTTTTCAGGAATCTCAGTTTTCCAATAAAAATATGATTTAACTGGTATGTGAGGTCAGAAATTGATGTGGATTTAAATTCCATACATTCAGAGATTTGGAAACACATCATAATTTTTAACCATCTTAAAGCAAGCAATTGGTCATTTGCTAATTGTATACACAGAATAATTCAGTCATTCATGCCTTTTATTGGCTTATTTAAATCTCTATACGGACTGGTCATAGCTCATTCCATGTGTGATACCATAAATATATTTGCATACTTGTATGCACACACAATCACATAAAAATTTCCAGCACTCAACCTTACCTAAATTATCCTGAGCAAAGTTTTCTCTGAAATCTTTATTACATGCTATCTATACAACCTCAGAGACCCTAGACTTACACTACCCTCCCTGTCAGAGACACCGTAAATGAAAACAAATTAACTGAATTTCACAGGTTAGTTAAAAGTCTTATAACAATAATGACTGCATTATATCACAGAATCATTTAGGTTGGAAAAGACCCTTAAGATCATTGAGTCCAACTGTAAACCTAAAACTGCCAAGTCCACCACTAAACCATGGTCCTAAGCGTCATGCCTACACATCTTTTAAATATCTCCAGGGATGGTGACTCAACAGCTCCCCTGGGCAGCCTGTTCGAATGCTTGATAACCCTTTCAGTGAAGAAATTTTTCCTAATATCCAATCTATACCTTCCCTGACACAACTTGAGGCCATTTCCTCTTGCCCTATCACTTGTTACTTGGGAAAAGAGATGAACACCCGTATATATAACATACAATTCTACAGATGGTGTAATTAATTACAATAAAATATATTTAGGTCAAGAGTTGACTATTAAATTAAAAAAAAGTCCAACCTACAATTACCCATATGAAATAATTCTTCTTTTTTTCAGTTGATTCAGTCATTGGCAGAGGCAATCAATTAAGGGAGTAAAAAGTATGACCACCGTAATTCAAGGCCATGCCTAAAACAAATAAATGTCGGGGCTATCTGGGGAGCAATCTGATCTGGTTCTTTCTGCTGTCACCAGCAGTAGATTGAGGATGAAGGGAAGTTCCTTCACCTGCCTCTAATGATGGGGTAGGAGGATGGAGACATCAACAGCTGGTGATATGGTAGAAAAAAGAAAAGATCTAATTATCACCAGGTCTTTCAGATGGCCATACAGATGCTGCAGAACCTATTCAGTCTTTCACACATTTCAAGAACTGCAGCTGCTGTTCCTGATGCAGCCCTGGGGAGCAGCAATTTACAATGTAGGTGCTAGAAGTTTACTGTTTATCTAACGCAGGACAAAATTTAACAGGTTAAAGAAAAATCACAAAAAAAAACCCAAAACCCTGAAGCCTGAGGTTTGTTGTCTTAATTTCAAGCAAATATAGAGGTGAAAGACCTTTCCACTTAAAAATAAAAAAAGGGGGGTGAGGGAACTAGAGAAGGTTACACAAACTTTTTACAATAGAAAGTGCTAAGTCCTTAAATCTAAAATTATTGCCACCTCATCCACATTCCGTCCTAGTCCAGCAACTAGCTTTATTCTGCAAAGCTTCTGCCATCATCTAGTTAGGGAGAGAAGTGATCGAGCATGAAACACCCTCAGCTAGCCAAGACCCACAAAGAACCTAAAGAACTGTCATCAAAATGCATTCAAAAATGAAGAGAGGTAGCTTTTAATGAAGGATATATTTTAATCAAGAAGGGGAAGCACATATTTTATATCTACAGTCTAGAATTGAAAATAACATCGCTGAGCCATAATTATACAGAAAGGCAAATGAAATAGTCACTTAAAATTCAAGTTCTTCTAAGCAATTGGACAGATTATATCCTGTGGAATTTGACTCAGGATGCCATCCACCCTCTTTATAAATTCTCATTCAAAAAGCAAAAGAAATCCTTGAATTCTAAGCTCACTTTGAATATTAGGGTGTTACTTTTGAGAGAACCAAGACAAAAAGTGGTAGAATACAATTAAAAAAAGCCTAGGCAATAAAAGGCCCATGAGTGTGTACTGACAACAGGCTATGGATAACCATGTTGAAAGACATGTTAAGAACAAAGAGTCCACCACAGAAACCGGATGACAAAGCAAAGAACAGGAATTTGCAAAGAGACCTATTTTGATTGCAAGTACTAAAAGGTTTCTTTTTAACCAAAAACATTTTCTCAATGGACTAAAAAGCCTCGAACTATAAACTACTTTCATGTAAAAGATCTAGCCAATAAATACGTTGATGTTCCTCATTTGGACACCAGCGTTTCCATGCAGAGCCTCCCAAACCAACAATCAACCTACCAGTAAGATTTCTGCTCTGCCAGGATTAAGGAGGAACAGCTTTGACAAATGCAGCTGCTAATACTAAGAAAACATTGTTGTAAACACTTCGACCTCTTGCAACCTTATGCAAAGAAAGCAGCATATTATCAGCCTGTTGGCACATAGCATAATCTACAGTCAGCACATCTACACAGTATATACCTGCAATACGGAAATCACATAGTTTTCTTTTGAGACTATGTATCCAAAATTTCTGCAACGACACATAAGTGTACGTTACCTATAATTTCCACTTTACAGTTGCAATTGATTTTTTTTAATTATTTTATTTGAGAAGTATTAGTATACTGACTTAAAGATGCAGGTTGGAAAGAGATTGGTCCAAGTTCAGTTTGAACTTCACAATCAGATTAAGTGAGAGATGCTCAGAAGACAAGCAGGGGCAGCCTAAAGAATTTTAATTGTAGTTTTGCTCAAAGTTTTGAATTTTCATCTTCAAGTGGCTTGCTGCATTTGAAAATTAATAGTTTGGGGTGTTTGGTTTTTTTTAAGATGAAAAAGATAACTAAAGCAAGAGACCATACAATCAAAAAAAAAATTAAACAAAAAGTTTGTGCTTGGGCCACAATAACTGTGAAGTTGAAACTTTTTTCATTTAGCTTTATTTTCACTGAAAAATAATAACAGATTTCCTTATGTTTCAATCAAAGTAAATTTTTTTTCTGGCTATTTGAATATTTACGTACATGTGCACCTAAACATAAGTAGCATTTCTTTTCCAAAATGGGGAGTGTGTGAATGCATGTAAGAGGCTGCAGTAATACAGATCAATGCTATGGAGAAATATGTAAGCTTATTCAGCTGCTGGATGCCACAGAGCCATGTTAACACAGCCCTGTGCCTGGGCTAGGTATTATAAGCAGTTACTTGTAACACGTATACCATGGATACAGCTGTGCTGCTTTGGTAAGTGACCTAGCCAGTTCAGACAGCCTGGAAACTTTGCACTAGACTCTGTCGTATCATGTAGGTATGAACTTCATGACAAAATCTGCTACAGGACAAACCCCCAGCAACAGATATGACTCCTGGAGGACTGGCAAATTTAAGAGACTAGAAACTTCCTTACTTGAAGATTTGTGTACATCTATATGAATGATGAATGACATCACACCAGTCACTAATTTCCATGAATACCACCTGCCCAGTCTCACAGTACCTCTCAATACTCATGTCCTGCCAACAGTTGTGCACAGGGCTACAAGAACTCCTCAACTTCCAGAGCCATGAACTGAGATATCAATCTTTATTCAGCTGTCTTGTAGTGTGATTGCAGAATTGTATGCTGTGGGAAAAAGATATGGAAAGCTTTCAATAATAATTCCACAGTGCTGCCACCACCTTGCAAAAGAGTGACTATGATGGAAGTACATGGCTGATACATTAGCATACTCAGGGCTCAAGCAGAGTTTGCAAAATTACTTTAGAGTTACGCCATAATCCACATCCAGCTGTCAAAGTAATCCATTCCAGCAGTCAGTTGCTTGAATTACTATGCTGTTCTTCCCTAACTGCATAACAACTTCTTAACAAATATATGTTATTTCTCTCTCTCTCTCGATTAGAATGTTTCACGTACCAAAAGACAACTTTGTCTTAGGAACACAATTCTCAGGGAAGATTCAAGATGAGGATTTTTAAAAGAAACCAGTTTCTGGAAGCTGTCTGAAGGAAGTCAATGCTCAGACTTTTCTGAATGCTCTATGAGAAGACTCAAACAGTAGAGACATCTATCTTACCTGTGCAAAAATCTTGGCCTAATTCTTTTGTACAGAGTATCATAGAAGGTAAATGGCAAATTAATGGCCTCAACATGATTGTCCCTGCTGCTCCCATTTAAAAAAAGACACATGGTGCCAATCAACTTGAACTGTTAGCAACATAACGAGTATTTAAATATACTGAAATGCTGTAAATTGTTTTGTATTTTCTTTGTTCAAGTAGAACAAAAGTTTAGTGTTTCCCTTAGAAAGTAAGCAGCAACAAGTCCAGAACATATAATTAAACTACGACATGCAACGTATGCAAAGAATAGAGCCAAGTAAAAGAAAGTCTTGCTCAGAGGCTAGCAGTGATTTCCTCAGCAGGCACAATGCAGCTCTCCCTAATGCCAGGGCTTTAGCTGTCCTACTGAAACCATCTGAAACAGCAGCAGCAGATGCAGGTTTTGAAATGAGGAGGCATTCAGAACATGAAATTCTTCTCACAAAGCCTCAATTCAGTCTGACTGTAGATAACCTCATATCTGCTCTTATTATTATTCAACTTAAAACAAAAAGGGGGAGCTTTTTAAAAATACATGATTCTCCCTTGCATCAAAGAAGTGAGGTTGATGTACTCAGGGGTCAGAAGACGACAGCTGATCACAGCTTCTTGCTTCTCAGCAGTTCAGCTATCTAAAAGCTGCCATGCCATGACCTTGCGTAAATTGCACAGACAATAAAAAAAGAGATAGTGGAGCTTTCACTATGTCTTCCTCATCTTCTCTTACCCCTGCAAGTCCCCTACACTACCTTGTTCCCCTCATCTCTTAATGCAGGGAAGGACAGAGAAAGAACAAAAGCAGTAAAATCAGCACTGAAAGTGATACTCTGTTTTGAAATAAGTTCTATAGTGAGATGCCCAGGAATAGTCAAACCTACGAAGGTTGTTTGCACCAATGTTTCATCATTTCTGACTGCACATATTAAAGCAGAACAGAAGGGAGTAATTTATGCACATTGCATAATTTATGCTGATTGCAATGGGAAGAGGTTGTGAATGCCTCAGTCATTGTAAGTGAAATTATTCTTAAACAGAGGGCTTCCGTGTCACCCTAAGCATCCCCTGGTATAAACTACGCGGTCTTGTAAAATAAGACAGTAGGATCCCGAGACAAACTACAAACTCATAGCGGTTTTATATTCTAATTGTCAGATGATATTAAAAGTAAAATTGAAAAATAGTGATTTTCTGAGCACAAGGCACCCTATTTAGATAACTACATAAGCCTGATAGTCTCAGGGAAGCTACTAGACATAACTGACAAAGCTAATTTATAGAACTGAAATATCAAGAATCAGAAACCTAAGTTAAGGGATGAGTTCAAGACATTTCTTTGTGATAAAACTTTTCAACTGTCAAATCTGAATATTCCAGGAGGGATCAGAATGCCAGTGGCCATATGACTTAGCAAAAGTGCCACCACATGCCAGACATACTATAAAAAAGCAGACATGCCCAGCAATTGCCTCCTAGATTTTGCTTCTTGAATTCTGTATGCTTTCCCAAAGGAATCATACATCTGTCCTTCACAGCACTATTAAAAACACAGAATCTGTTCACTTCAGCTGGTTTGGTTCATACTTGCATGAAAAAAAATAAGAAAAAAAATATCTTTTTCCTTATATACATATATATATATATATATATCAAGGCTTAATAAAGGTGAGGAACTTTAAGTAAAAACCCCCAAAACTAAATGAGGAGGTATATCTTAACAGACATTTCATTGGAAGGTCTTGAAACTTTATCACTAGGATTCACTACTGCCACTGGCCTAAGGTCTGAATGCACTTACCTTCCAAAAAATAGTGCAAACTCATCTACCTGGCAGGGCATTTTGGGGGAAAGATAGTGGGTTCAGGAAGGTTATCTAACACTCTCATAATAAATGAAAATTTCCATAAATCATCATATATTTAAAGAAATAAAAAAATCAAAACAATGCTGATGATAGAAAAAAGCCCAAGAATCTAGAAGAGGACCACTGTAGCTGCCAGTACAACAAACTGGAGGTAGCTGTAGGTAACCATTTGAATTACTACAGAATGTAAGGTCACAGGTTAGTACAAACCATTTAAGCAGTGTAACTTTGAGTATACTGAGCTTGCTGCCAACAACTTAAGACTATGTGAAAATTTGCTGTAAAAAAGATTTCTCTTGCACAGAGACCTGAAGATACAAATCATTAACTACTTTTGGATCTCACTGAAAATAGAAATTGATCAGAGTTTGAAAAGATTTATTGTAGGTATTGAGTTTGGGGGTTTTGTCATTGTAGTTGTTTGGGGGGGGTTGGGTTTCTTTTGTTTAAAAATAAGCAGCAGTTAAGTTTCTTGAAACGGCCAATAGCCTGGGAAAGAAGCCAGAGGACTGGTGGCACTTGAACATCGTGAACAGATTATTGAAGGAAATTGGTATTAGGGCTAATTTGGAATGCAAAGGTTAACTCAAATCAGAGTAAGGTTTTTAATTCAGTAGTAGCAAACTTAATTCTACACAGGATATTTTGCTCGTAAATAGAAAATTGATTTTAAACCAGAGTGGACTTGTAATGTGTCTTACATCCAACAACATATATGAAGTTTTCACTACCTCTAGTCACACATATATAGCTTGACTAAATGTTATTGAAGTAAGATTTTTACTTTTCTTACTATACATAACACAGAAGAAAACTGATAAAAGTGACAAGAATCTAATGAATAAAAGATAAATTTAAGTGGAATAATAAGACATAGACCTGAAGCATGGCATTCTTTATGTTTCCTGTTAGCTGTCAGAAATGCTGATGCTTGGTCACAAGAGTATTTACAACTAGACTGACCAAAATCATTATATTATTACTACAGTGTAGATTTATTCTGGTTACAGCTTACTGTACCAGATATTGTAAGCCTATTGTAAGCTTACAGTTTAACTTGAATCAAAATGTAAGTGTGGATAAAAACAAACAAACATGGACAGTGCACAGAAGAGGTAACAGAGCCACAGAAAAATTTCAGCATAGTTGAATTACACATGAAATAATATCCTTAGCAAGAAACTAGACAGCATACTATGACCTTTTGCTACCTACATTCCAGGAACATACTGTTGCTAATGGTTACCTCTGTTCTTTCAATTAACATCATTGCACATATATGCCCTAGCAAAATCTAGAAAGATAAAATCCCATGAGGAAATTATTTCAAGAAGTATTATATACTTAGTGAAAATGCTTTTAATTTTTTTAAGAATGTACTAAAGCACCTTTCAATTTAGTAGTTCAGTATATCTGTCAGGAAGAAGGGCCCTTCCATTGTTGGTATTGCTGTAGAGGGGTATATTATGAGATAACTGCAACTTCTGACTCCTCAGTAACCTTTCCATCCAAATTTGAAAACTGACATTTGAAAGCTTGCAACACTACATTATTGGCTGGGAGACCACTGCATTTTCGTGGGAAAGAACATCTTTAATAAAGTGTTCAAATGTGTGGAGCTGTATCAGGCTCTTGAATAGAAAGAGGATTAACTGCTGCCAACACATTGTTGAAAGGAATGTACGAGGAGTACTTATTGCATTATTTCATGATTTGGAAAGCTGAAGAACAGATTCAGTCTATTTGAGGAAGGTCCCTTCATGTTGCCTCTCTGATTTGCAGCAGTTTCCAAGACGTTTTTCTTAAAAAAAATAAAAAACATAACAACAACAACAAAAAAAACCCCAAAGGCGGCAGCCTCTTGAGGTCACTTCCCCATCTATATCTGTTCAGCCAGGAACATAGGTGGCAATGTTCCGTTTTGCTCTGGGCCACACTCTGTCCTCAGAGAATTCTGTGGGGAATTAAAGGAAAACAAAAAGAAGCCACTAAGCAGCAGTGGTGCTACTGTACAGTGGCCTTTCTTATTACATGTTTTGGTATGCTCCTTTCATCCCTGCAGATTTTTCAGACCTAGTCCATATTTACCCCGTGAACCTTGTTACTGAGCTCCTTGTAGAAAAAGCATAACATACTTGAGTACCAGTGCTGCACAGATTTCTTATCAGTTTAGTAGAAATGTACCAATATCTTTCAAACATCCTCTATTGCTGTGTTAAAGTGAGTTTAAGTTTCTAACCAAAGACGTGTTTCCTAAACTCTGATCTCCCTTTCTCTCATTGCACTTTATGCAGTTAATATTCTTTAATTTTTGCAAAAATTTATTGCTTTGAGTATTCTATACCCAAATGTATTCAAATATTGTGTGCAAGTATACAGTTTCTGACATGCAGAAACTTGAACAGATATTAACTGAATTCTGAAAATGGTGGGATTCAGATTCCATGTATCAGGATCCTCTGTGGATGTCTGAACTGCTAGGCCAGAGAGCTACCAGCATCCAACGTTCTTGTGAACACCTACATGAAGATAATCACACTGTGGATCGTTGCAGTGTCAGATGCTTATTCAACTAGTTAGCAGTCATAAAATCAGCCTCCTTTGTAAGACCATAATGATGGCAGTAGTTCCAGACACACTGGAAGGGTGAGATGTTTGCCCGGGATGCACAGGTAGGTAAAAAGTAACACTCTTTTTGTCACACAGGTGAGAGGCAGCTGCTTATGTGATGTATTTGGGACACACTGTTTGTTGATGTGGCCAGCCATACAACTATAGGAATGGCTTTGAAACATCTGAGTTGTTTCCCCACCAGCAGCATTTGTTCTCTCATTTAAATCACTGCAGCTTTCCCTCTATCTGATAGAGAATCTTAAAAATTGAATGCTGAGGCTCATTTGACCCCGCACCCTTCTGAGGCAGCAGTGCTGTGAATTCTTGCTCAAGTCAGTGCTTCCTCAATTCTTGTGATTGCAATCAGCTTTAAAGGACCTCTCAGATAGTGAAATTGTTCTTTTCATTCTATTAAAACTCTAAGCTCAGCTCTGCTGAAGAGCACAGAAGCTTTTCTGTACTGAAATATCTTTCAGGGAGTTGCGACATTTCCTTGTGGCTGTCTAACCTGTGCTAATTGTTGTTTAATTTGGAAGAGAGGCTGATCTATGAATCCAGACTGCATAACTCAAAGGGGGAAAAGGAACAGCTTAGGAGGAACAAAAACTTTTGAAAGAATGCTTATTTTAATATTAGTACATAAAAATACAAACAGTGATATTTCAGAGATGGCTTTACTGCTTGAGTCAGTAGTCTCCGGTTTACTGACTAGACACATTAGAAGTCTCATTAAGTAAGGAATAACAGCTAAGAGAAGGTGAGTTCACCAAAATTACGTGCTTCCCACCTCTCTTTGAATACAGAGTGGTTTTGCTCTCACAGAGGATAAATAAATTAAAAAAACAAAGCAAAGAACCAACATCATTAAACAGGATATGCAAGATGCTAAAGGTTTGAGATGGTATTCTCCACCGCCTTATGTACTCATATGATAACTTTGCATAATGGTACTCACGTGATAAACTTATAAAAATCTTTGCTGGATATAAAGGAAATAAAACTCTACAAAATCAAAAGGCTAGCAGTTTACTTTGTAAGCTGCTTGGGATTTTTTACTAAATATATTATATATAGGACAAGGTAAAAAGAAAAATTATTCTTTAATAGAATGAACCTAAAAAGGGTGGCCTTGTTAATTCTGTAGTCAATTTATTACTGTATTTACTACTCGCCTGTTTTTCAAAGTTTCTCTTTTCTCTGGCATGGGTCATTATCTCTCGACATAAGAAAACGTACAGAATGGTACAATATTGTCTTAGGTAACAAGTATAGCAACATACTATGTACTAGCAATATGGAAGCTGTGAAATGTTTCTCAGTTTTAAAATATAAATCAAACATCCTGTTCCGTCCTTTACAGGACTATATATTAAAAGGTAGCTGCCAAATAAAGTAAAGGAGACTTTCTGAGCTTCACTGAGTGAGCAAGAATCAACAGAGTGAATAAAAATTCTTGTTAGAAGAGAACCTACCTGATGCAGGACTTTGACAAAAATGTGTGGGAGTCCTCTCCCTTTTACAGGAAGGGAACATACATTTTAACAGGGATAACCCTTATAATTGTAAGCCCTAGAGTAGAACATATACTACATACTATTCCTATACTACATATAATATACACTGCATTGCCTAAATGAATGTCAAAATTTAGCAACACATATGATTCAGGCTGCATGTTAAATTGGTTCTGATCTTACTTGCATCCATATTGTACAATCTTGAACCTTAGTAGGAGTGAAGGAGACAAGCTTTCAGAAGATGCACTGCATGACTGGCTAGCGCATGAGCCATCCTTTGGCTTGCTAACCTGCACAGCTCTGGTTGCATAATGACAACATGGGAAAGAATGACATATTCATAATGTTAGTACCATATAGTAGGCATGTACCTTTGAGAAGGCAAATACCTCAAAAAGAAAGGATTCTTTTCAGACCATCTTTTTTCCCTGCTAGATTCTAACATTTAGGAAACTAGAAATGGGCTGGTTGTGTCAGGTTTTTTTCCAGTGCAGCAGTGTGGTAATCACTGAAACACCCCTAGAACAAGCATGGATACAACTACAAAGTTGAACAAAGGTAATATTCCAGTGCATTTGTAGCAGATTTAGTCACTAAAAGTGTATGTTCTTTGAAATGAACAGAGAGAGTACACATGCCAAACTATCAGTGGAAGTCAACATGAGCTGACACTTTCACTTTTCTGAAAGTTATATATGCAGAACTGACAAAGGATACAGAATCTGTGTACTGTACAAGAATCTCTTTTTAAGGTTTCATATAAACTTTAAAATAGAAAATAAAACATATCCGCAGGTTTCTAAAAGTGCTGAAAATAACCCCTACCAGATATTGCTGGATACCCCACTGGCAGTTTCCAACCATCAGTGCTCCATAATTAGAAAGATGTATTTCAGCTTTTAGAAGATAATCTACAGATTACAGATTAAAGAATCTGTAATAAAATTCTCTCAAATGGTAAGAATTCTATTCTAGAAATCCACTTAATTCAATACTTGGCTTTTTTTTTTTTTAAAGCAGCAAACAGACAATTTCCAGTGGTCACATTAGTGAGAATCCCTCAGCCAGAGCATTATGCACAGCCCTAAAATATTTACCTCTTACAGCATATTTTCTGTGACCTACACATATCAGAATGAATTATTCCTAGTTGAGCCGCATTTACTGCTGCTCGGCCTACTTCTTTCTTCTTAAAGTTCTGATAGAGTTAAATGTTGCTCCATTCATTATTCACTTTTACATTTCTTACCAAATTAAAAACTAAGATTAAACACTCCTCAGCAGACTTTTCTCTAAAATTTCTAGTACTGCTTGCAAATAATGACATGTATTTCTTGTGTAAACCCTTGCCTCGTTAAAGTCAGTACTGAAGTTATCTGAATGTAACACTACTTAGCAGCTACTGCGTATATACATATATTGCTTTTTTCATTTTTATGAGTATATGCATGTGTTTGCGTACCTCCATAGCGACAGAAACAGTGATGAGTAAACACAGAACATCCCACTTCTCTAGCCATTCCTGACCTATTCTCCTTCAACCTTTTTCATTGAAGCCATGGTAACTTCTTCTTAACCAAGTCTGAGAATTTAATCCTGTCAAATAACTTCTGTACTGTTCCACTCACCTCTGCTCTATAGTTTCTTGGTACTCTGTCAATATATCCAATGACTCCTTCAGTCTTTTTGCAGTTTTCTCCCTACTCCTTTCTGAAGAAGTCATGCAGTGACAAAAATTTCCTTTCTTATTTACTTTCTGAGTGATGTAAATTAGTTCAGCACACAGAACACAGTAGCAGCTGTGAACTGAAAGCACCTAGAAGAAACCTAAGTTAGCCTGATGGCTCTCAAAATTTATGTTGAGCCTTTTAGACAGTCTGTAAACTTGTAGTCAGTTGTTCACTCTTAATTAAACATTCAAAAACTAAGAAATACAGACTACAAAAAATTGAGAACTGTTCCATGATTTTGTAAAATAGTCCTTCATAGTGAGCTCTTGGCTACAAACTCATGTAACAAACGAGTGATGGTAAGCTCTTATGTCTTCCACATGGAACAAGCCAATATAAAACCATTACCTGACACACACAGAGAAATTTAAAAAATTACTCTGTCAACATATTTCTCATATTCACTGGCCCTGTACTAAATCTTACTTACAAAAAACCCTAAGAAGTGAAACACCAAAGGAGCAGGGGCACAAGGCAGTAAAGAATAGCTGATAGGTCAAAAGAGAAAAAAGAAAACTGCAAATGTACAGGAGCTATTTTGGGAGGTCCCAAGTCCTTTGTCCACATTTACTGAGTCTTCATAAAATACCACTCTCCTGTAGCACTTGCAACTTACAGTATGATTCTTAATAAAATAAATTTAAATAAATTCTACTGGCTCAATTTTTCATTTGTAAAGTAAAAACAATAGTCAGCACAGTTGAAATCATTAAAAAATAGCCGTGAAAGGGACTTCAGGAGAACATCAGTCATTTTCCTTTCCACACAGAGGACAACTATGCCTACATCATTGTTTCAAGGCCTGCACTGATTGATATTCTGCAACCTTTATAGGAATTCCATAACAATATTTAATAAGTCTTCCTCAGGAAGTTCTCTTGACACTGCAATTCAATTTTCTTGCTGTCATACAAGAATATACCAGAAAACAGTGAAAAATTTACCAAAAAAGGGTTGGGTTTTTTCCAGTCTGTGTTCACTATATTTTTTTTGCACAGCAAGAATATCTCTCCTTTGAGCATTTAATTTGAATAAAAAACCTAAGTAAGCACCCTTTCTGTTAATGCCCTGAATCTACAAAGCCATACTTGGGAAATAATCTTAAAAATTATCTAAACTTTTTTTTTTTCCTTGTGATGATACTTTTTCAAAAGCCAAAAATAGATACGGGCTTGCTTAATTGCACAGAACTATTTGCTTTATGCATTATCCATGCTAAGATAGCCAAGAAGCAGATGAAAGTGACTGCTTTTTAACATTGTTTTCAGAGTTACTTGGGCATCTCTAAAATCTCTTGCACCGAGGTCCTTAAGATTCTCAATTTCAAGACAGTGAGCAAATCTAATGGACATACTTGGACAGTTGAAAATGAGTCTATTATTTACAAAGCCACATGCATATTTAAAGGATTCCAGAGGTATTGAAAAATATGTCTTGGAATGGAACATGGTATTTGTTTGGTTTTGCAAGGCTAGATGTGTAATTCCCATGGTAGAGTGATGGAGAAAATACTTATTGGGGTGGGTAACCTTGCAAAACGTGAATGTAACTTTTCAGCTTGTCCTGTGCAAGACACCTCTCTTCTATAGGGCAGCTACTGAAGTGAATTAATTGGTTTCAGGCAGCAATTGCCACCAACCATATATTGCTTTTAGTTTTCTAGAAGATTAAAAAGTTTGCTTAGATACAAGTGTAGGAGGCTATATATAATAACTGTTAAAGAAGGGGATGAGCTCACTTTTCTATTTGCACAAAACCAGACATAACTGAAAGGAGGCCTTTCAGTAGAGGTTTTCTCTTATATAAGCAACAACAACAACAACAAAAATCTATAAGAAACCAATTAAAATGCTGGCAAAGCCAGAAGAAACATGTCTGGTTATTTTGGCATGTTTTACAATTGAGAGATTTGGTCAAGCTTGTCATGGCACAACTAAGGTTTTGCTATTTTAGATCTTTTACTTTTCTTTTTTTTTTTTTCCTTTTTTTTTTTAATTTCCCTGCAAGCAAACTGTGCTTCTCTCAAATATTTCTTTCCCTACAATATCAGAAAGTGCATATATAGATGTACATGTCTTTAAACACACACTCCTACATTAATAAGAATCATTAAAATGTCCTTAATGTTACCACTTCTTAAAAAAGTTTAGCATTCTTCAGCAAGACTGGATATCTGAGCCAGCAGCCTCTAAAGGTCACAGTCTTTTGAGCACATCACTCAGCTCCTTGTGCATGTTTTCCAAGTACTAGTAGGTAATAATATTATTACCAGAACTTTTACAGTTGTGTAACTAAGGGATATTTTAAATATCTCATGTATGACCTTTGCTACAAAAAGGTATTTTCTATTTCTGCCAACACTGCAGGCAAACAAACAAACAAAAAAACCCCAAAACAACTTTTCCATATTTTATTGTAGGAACCAACTGAATGCTACAAATTCCCAAAAGACATTCTAAGTAGTAGATAGTGAAATAAATGTTTGATGAACTATATCTGAAATAACGATATCATTCTAAATAGCTAGGAAAATAAAAGACAAAATTTCTTCATGGCACCTTCATAATCAAAGAAAAGTTTATTACTACCTTAAGTACTTACAACTCCTGAAGAGGAGTTTGTAACATTTTAAAGTTACTTTTCCAAAAAAAAGGTGCATCTCCTAGCACCGTATTTTCATTAGGAGGACTAAAACTTTCCATTATAATATTCTGTTTTCAGATACAAATATATTTATTTAGACTCCTACTGTTTAAACAAAGGTTTTTACAATAATTAGCTTCAAAAATGTTAATGGCACTTTTTGGCTGCACCCAAAACTCAGGCATAGGAAAGAAGAAAATATTTAATGCAATAACTTGACAGCCTTATCAATGAAGAAAAAAAGAAAAGCACACATTGTCAACAGAATTCATCAGGACAAAGATGAAATCTTCCCAGATTCCTCTGTCAAAATGCTCTAACACTGCACACTTACTAACTTTGCACAATTTGCAGACCATAAGGAAGAAAAAAAAACACCTGGAGGACTGGGAGTTAGGGAGACTGGAATATATATTGGTCTGAGATTGTCTGGACGAGGAGGCCAGTCTTTCTCATGCTAGCAGACAGGCATAGGAGAGGACAAGAAGCAATGAGCAGGAAGGGCCCTGATGGGATGCAACCGCCAATGCTGAGAGAGCTGGCAGATG
>VYXH01001409.1:322610-384421 GCA_013397275.1 Burhinus bistriatus | reverse complement strand
GGGGGTGAAGCCCCACCGTGAGCAGCCCGGAGAGGGTGCGGCATTCCCCTGGGCCAGCCGAGAGCCTTTGGGTGCTGTTCAAATTATGCACTTGCCTGGGAGCAGCCTGAGCGTCGGCACTTCTTGTGTTGTATTATTGATGCTTGGGCTGGCGGGGAGCAATTTGATCAGACCGAAAGGTAGCGGTGTCAAAATTTGAGCTTTCGTTCATGAGTCATAGAATATTTGTCTAGGTCAGAAGGGACCTTTAAGATCATTGAGTCCAACCATCCACCTAACACTGCCAACACCACCACTAAATCATGTCTCTCAGCACCACGTCTACCCATCTTTTAAATACCGCCAGGGATGGCGATTCCAACTACTTCCCTGGGCAGCCTGTTCCGATGCTTGATAACCCTTGCTGTAAAGAAATTTTTCCTAATATCCAATCTAAACCTCCCCTTGTGCAACTTGAGGCCATTTCCTCTTGTCCTATTGCTTGTTACTTGGGAGAAGAGACCGACCCCCCCCTCTCTACGACCTCCTTTCAGGTAGTTGGAGGGAGCGATAAGGTCTCCCCTCAGCCTCCTCTTCTCCATGGAGACGGCGCCACATCTCCAAGGGGGTGCTGCTCCACATTAATCGCACATCACTCCCAGAACTTGGAAACGCAAGAAGAGGAGGGGAAAAAGCCACCAAAAAGCACTCTAAATAAATCCCCTTCTGGAAAAAAAAAAGCCACCAAAGAGCAAGGAGAAGGGCCCCAGGCTGCTAACACCGATGCTGCTTCCCTGGCCACACAGGGCTGGGGGACGTGGTGGAGCTGGGATGTATAGTTTGAACCAAGGCTCATCCTTCCTCGGGGTTTGGGACATTGCTTCCCAGCACACCACATTTTGGGGGGTGACCCTCCTCAGCCCTCCTGCTGGCATGTGGGGCTGGGCTGTGGCAGCAGGGGTTCCCCCCGGGGTGGAGGGATGGAGGGAGTCGTCCTCGCTGGCAGCACTGACATGTCACCCGTCGCACCATCCCCCATGCAGCCATGGCCCTCAGCTTTGAATATGCTGGCCCAGCAAAGTGAAGGATGACAGTCAACAAATGCACCAAAGACCATGCACCTCAGAGGGCAGCATGGCCTCTGCACTAAAGGGTTAATGTCAATAAAAGAAAATATGGGCCATGAATAAATTTAGCCAGGGCGTTGATAACTCTCAAGAGTAATGCAGGTAGAGTTACCCTTTTGCTCAAAGTAACGTGGGGCAGAAAGCTAAACCCCTTCAAGATGGGGTTCAGGAGGTCTCTGAAGGCAGCTGTCATCACAGGCCATACATCACAGGAGGAGGCTGGACTCCACGACGTTGGGGTTTCTGCTAATCCCACACCACACAGCCAGAAAGAGAAATGGGGTTTGACATTGGTTTTGGCAGGTTGGAACGGCTCCCTGATATTTACCTGAGATAACACTCAGCTACCTGCCTGGCAACGGTTCCCGCTGTGCCTGGAAAAACTTCAACCAGTGACCTCACCCAGGGTCATGCAGTTATCCTGTGCTTGAAAACAATATACTGAACTTCTGATTTTCCACATTTCACAGACAGGTGGCTTTGACAAGTTCATACCAGACTAAAACAAAGAGAGCTGGGCATGTTATCAAAGCTTTATGCTCAGCTTTCATCGTAAGACTATCCATCTTGCAAGTCAGTGCTACCTCTTTCATTCACAAGAGGTGATTTCAACTAATTACAAATCCATGTGATTGTATGACAAGGATTAGACCCCGTTGCTGGAAGATCGAGCTGTGATGCTTGATAATGAAAATGTAATGATATCTTAAGGTCTGTCTACATTCATGCATGCATTCATTAACCCATATGTCATTAAATTTAGGTTTTCAGATGTTCCCATCTGTGGGGAAGCTACAGAACATTGTCATGAAAAAATGCAATGGAAACACTAGCCAAGCAGTGCAGGGCTCCAAGGACAGGCTGTTGGCTGCTATTTTCTATGTCACTAATGCATCAGATAGTGTGTCTAGGGAACACTGATCTATGCAGAGCAAGTATGTTTGGCAGAGAAAAGCTGTGTAACACCTCCAGAGCAATGTTAAACAAGCACATTAACACCTTTTGTATGCTGTGTAGAAAACAGTTGACACTGTCAAGAGTTGCTGGGAACGGGGTCCACAGCTCCCACCCAGTCTCCTGCCCTTTCCATAACCAAAGTCCCCCTTTCCTTCCCAGTACTCAGCTACGATCACACAGACAGAGAAGAAAACGTAATTACTTCCATGCAGAACCCTTCCCTTTCCCCGAGAGCACTGCCAGAGCAGCCAGCTGTTTCACACATGCACAGAGCTACAGCGTGGTTGACAGTAACCCCACCATGCCTTGGTGGGCTGTCACAACCAGTGCTAGCTCAGGGGGACAGCAGTGGGTGCTGCTCCTGAAACAGCAGCCTCTGGCAACTCTTACTGTTCCTCACCTTTTAGACAGAACAAGCCCAGCACCTGGCCTCTCCCCCAGCAGTGATCCTAAAGCCCGGGAACTGTGCCATGTCTTATCAGCATCATTGCAAGACTGGTGCAGGATACAGAGATTTGGTGGTAACACTCACCTCCAGCAGCCCCCAGCATCAACTGGAACAAAGAAAAAGCCACAGCATCCCAGGGAGACACGCCAGCCGTGCGTAGTATTTATCTCATCTCCATCAAACCGCACTGTGTGCTGTTTCGCAAATGCAGGAATTCAGCTCCTTGGGTGTCCCTTTTCAGCGCTCTCAGCTATACACAGTGTGACAGGACACGATGGGAGGAGCAAGGAGGATTGCCACGGTTCACGTGGACCTGCCTTGCTCGCAGGCAAGAGCAGGCTCAGGATGCTTGTCACAGCACCTTTCCACCAACACCAGAGACATGAAACACTTGAATCCACCTTAAAGGATAATGCTATACCGGTATGAGCTACTAGTTACCTTCCTGCCCTATGCAAGCAAGAGATTTTAAACCCCCCACACTGTGAAGAAGCTCATCCCCGCACAGCTGACTCTTGTTTTCACCCAGAGAAGGCAAATGAATGTAATTCAGAGCGAGCCTGACATGCTGACAGTCCTATGACTCCTGCTTCAGCAATAAAGCTCTCAATGCAACGCTTGTAAGAACAGCGGTTTTTCCTAGACCTCCCTTTCCCCCCAGACTACTCATTTTCTCTTGCTTTTGGTGTTGTGCAGAGGGCTTGTTGGGCTACTACCCACGCTGAATTACATCAAACTAGCAGCAGGTATTCAGAGAGCTCTTTCCCCTCCAGCCCAGCCTGTACTATCAGGTACAAGCCATCTCTTCTAGAAGGACAAGACAGGGAGAGCTTTCCAAGGCAGTCAAGTGTAGGTGTGCTAGGACGGGGAAGCTTACAGCATTTCTTCCTTAAAGCCTCGATTTTGTAATTAGGTCAATGTAAATAGACAGGTCCTCCTGCATGGCAAACCTGCACCTGCTTTCCCTTAGTCACCCTCACTGAGACTGATGCTTCCTGACCAGGGTTACCCTGCACCAGCGAGTAAATAATTTTCACCACCACTGGATCAGTTTGCACTGAAACTATACAAGTGGTATTTCTGAACTGCTCAGCAATTAAGGTTCCTCAGTGCAGGACCCAAGACACTTGCACAGAGTTCTGCAAACCTGCACCACACAGTCAACAACTATCATCTTTAAGACTTTGTTCTTTTCGCATGGTTTGTCCTGTATTTCCAACCCCCACTCTTTGTAACAAAGATGCTCGGAACAACCCACATTAGTTGACTGCAGCAGCAGTACTGTGGATTAGCAAGGTATCAAAATACAAAACAAACACTGACCACACAGAATATCTCAGAGTGTTTTTATTACATAAAAATAGCTATTCAATTAGAAACCACTGATATCAACATGTTCACAGAATTTCATATGCATCAGTAACTCTGCATACAGTTCGTCAGGCTCTATAGTCACCTCATCACCACAACACCACCACAGTGTAGGAACCTGAACAACATCCAGGTGCGGCTTCCATCCATTAATAGGCCTGAAGACATATGCCGTGTAGCATGCTTCTCCACTACAGTTGCCACACTTTGGTAGAAAAATCATTGTTATTGCTGTAATTCGTTAGTTAATTTTTGACTTGCTTTTAAATAACTGGGTTGTTCCCCATCAAAGGTTTGTTCTTTGTTTGAAAAATGTGATTGAAATTGAGCTGCTTCCTTTGGCCACTTGACACAAGTGCTGTACACCTGCTACTCGTGCCTTGCTGCAACTGCTGTCAGACCAAGGAACTCAAAGGACAGGATATGCAGGATGTCCACATACTATCCCTTTCCCAAGACAGCTTGTCAGCTAGCATTTCATGGCTTCAGATTTGTTTTTGTTTTTTTTTTTGTTTTGTTTTTTTTTTTTTATTTAAAAAAAACCCCAAAACAGTAAAGAAAGGAATACATATATGGGTGGCTTCAAGTTTCCATTTCAGGATAAGGCAGTTAAGTTTACACGTGTAAATGCCAGTACAGCTGTGCCCTTATGTTTAGAGGGATGTTCTAGAAGGCAGGCTGCAAACACAGAGAAGCTTTGGGGAGTGGGTTCCCCTGAGCAGCCAGCCTGAAAAGGCTCCCCAGGCAGCACATCCCAAACACATTAATCATTCATCTTGTGTGGTAAAGGCTGAGGCTCACAGAAGTGATGAGAAAGGCTGTGCCTGTCCCAGACAGGGGAGAGAAACCTTCCCAACACCAATGCTGTGAAGTCTCCGTGGCACTAAAAGCAATCAGTGAAACAAAGCTGCTTCTTCAGACTCTGATTGAAAGAAGTTCTAACCAGCACACAGAAAGAAGGCATGGAGGGAAGCATGCTGCATCGTTATCTTCTCCCTTGCCAGTTCTCCTGTAATCTTAAACTCATCACAACCTGCACAGCAACAGGGACAGTCCATAGGCAATTTCCATAGTATACTACAGATATCTGTTGCTGTACCAGTCGTGGTGCCTGAGTGTCCAGGTGCTCAAGCCCAGGACAACTGTGCAACTCCTTCCCAGTGCTGAAGCAATCTGGAAAAAATAAATTACTTTTAAAAAATAGGTATGAAGCAAATTCCAAATTGCTTAGGCTGGACAAAATAAAATAGAAGAACTGCCCACTGCAAACTTTTGTTGTCCTGCTTAGGTGGAAAGCAGAGGTAGAACTAGTGGACACAGCCTCACCAGAAGCATAAAGGCATTTTAAAATAAGGGAAAAAACTGAGCAGAAATCAGCATTTTTCAAAGCCTCAGACAGTCATCCTTCTAACTACCATAACTGAAGGTGTCTATTTAGTCACGATTCTCCAAGGTCACAAAGAATAGCTTAAAATGCTGCAAGTCACCTTCCTTCCTCTGTGCTATACCAACATCCACCATCCCACTGAAATAGCGCAGCCTACAGGGTTGTGAGGAAGCAACTCCTGTAATGACAGGAATCTGCAGTCCTAAGGGACAAAGGCAAGGATGTCCAAGGGTCCCTCAGATTAGCATTTTGTCTACTTAAACTCCCTCTAAGCTTCCACTCTAGCTTTACCGTCCCTTGGGTGCAGGCCTTCATGGCACCAGTAGCGCTGCTGATAGCCAATTCACCAGTGTCCCAAGTTGCCCCAAGACACAGTTAAGTTTTTGGGAAAGCACCATGATCAGCTATGGTAAAACTGACAGCAGAGGTGACAGACAGGAACAGCAGAAACAGTACAAGCAACTCAAGGAAGCACATGCATATGCAGAAACATAAGCATACTAGTCCTGAAAATGGAGCATCCAGCATTATGGGGCAGGCACAGGAGAGCCATGCTGCAGAGCACAGGCCTAAGGCCACCTCCTGTCCCAAGCCTGGGGCTCTCCACATAGAGGTCTATTAGCATGCCCTCGCTTCTGCCCTGCAGCAGCACTTCAATGACAGAGCATAGCAGTTGACTAGACAATCATGGAGCTGCCTTTTCAATGGCAGCCTCCAGATGCGTAGCCTTAGACTAAGACCTTCCAAGGCTTTCATTCTTTGGGAAAGCTTACTGTTCTTTGCTGCACATCCCATATATGCAACAGAAGAACAGAAGGCATTTTAGAAAGAAGGTATTTGTTCTTACTTACGTAAGAGCTAATACATTTACCTTCTAAAATGTGCTACTAATACAGTATAAATATGGATCAAGTACCATTAAGGCGACTGCCTTGGGAGGAAAAGGCAGACCTGTTAAAAAAAAAAACCCACACCAAAAAACCAGACCTATATTTCCATATGTAGCCACCGAGAGTCTTCACTTGGTGCACTACTGGCTTTCAGGAGATCTGTTTTGCATCTGCTTTTGTCTTCTGTAAGCTCTGATAATACCGTATATGCCACTGCCCAAGAACACCAGTGAGATGGCCGCAAAGTAAGAGGCATAAATCATGAACTGTAGAGAAGGGGGGGGAAAAAAAAAAAATTAAAAAAATTGTTAAACCAAGCAGTTACCGAATTTGTAAGAAGGTTAATACATGAACTCCCTCTTCTAAAATACCAGGAATCAGTGATTATTTCTCTGTCAGCAAACGTTTGACTCAGGAACAGGTGGCCGAGAGGCTTTACAGCCTGGTTTACCTTCCCCTCTCCCATCGGTAAAGCTAAGAGAGTCTATCATACCTGGGTGAAGATGTCCAACCCAAGCCCGCTGGCATCCACAACAATCAAAGTGAGAAGAGTCTGAAGTGCTAGGGCAATGAAAGTATTGACCCCAAACACCAGGGCATACCGCTCCACACTGAGATTTGTAGCGATTTGGAACCTGGAAAGAAAGAGATGTCCAGAAACATAAGGACAGGAAAAAAGCAGGGAAGTGCAAGAATCAGAGGAACATGTCTGGACAAGACGACTGAAGAGTTACATAGACTGGTGCGGTACTTTCCACTGCTAAATTACCTCACGCTGACAGTGTACTTCTCTAAATAAGATCATGACAGACTAGCATAGAGGCTAGAAAAGACCCACAGAGATAGCCAAAAGGCTAAAAAAAACAACCTTTGGGAGCTCTGTGGGTTTCAGTCATACTGAAGCAGTGCTCCTGTCCAATGCAGCTAAAGAGTCTTGTCACACAGGTAAGATACAGTGCTCACTGAGCCCAGAGAGCTGTCAGCAATCTCAAAGCATCAGCCTACTGTGCTGTGGTCCATAACCTCCCCCATCCAAACTCCTTTTGCAGTTACCAGTTTCAGCATCTCTCCTCATATTATGCTTGAGCTGTATTATAGCGGTTATGTATGTATGGTTCAACAACAGCTGTGTTTTCCTCCCCAAAGTGACAAATAACATCAAAGAAGTTTTTCTTCTTACAGGTTAGGGAAAGTTGACACTTCAACACAGGCAAAGCATTGTCCTTTCCTCATCTGTTAACACTTCATTCCAGCCGTGTTTATGAAAAACAGTCCCCTGGCAAGCAGCACTATCTAGTATTCAGAAATAGTCACTTTAGTGTTGTAAGACTTCTAACTCTGGGCAGGCTGCCAGCCAAATATATCTCTGCGCCTCAGTTTCCAACCTGGATCACAATACAAACCCTTGCAACAGATTTCCAAATTCCTGGTAGGCGAGACCCTAGTTAAATGGAAAATATGCCTGCTTTCACACCATCTGTAACCTTGAGAGCAATTTACATTAAAAAGATACTCACGTTGCTATTGTGATTAGCAGCATGTAGATAATCCTGAAGACAACATACGATGCATAGCACACCCAGATGTTATGAACAGTGTCCATGATATATACAGCAGCAGCAATAAGAAAGGAGAACAGGGCAAGTGCCACCTCACCCCACATTGCCCAGGATATTTTTATGTGACCCACAACAAACACTGCCACAGCTCCTGTGAGGGGAAGGAAAGCATAACTGTTAGTTATCACAACTGGAGCAGTTTGGAGACTGCGTATTAGAAGCTGTACAGGCCCTAATAGCCAAACATGATTGAAGTGGGGGACACAAATGTGGACACCTTAGCAGCTCTGCTTCCTGACCTCTCCCTCACCTGGAAACCTGCTGTAAACTCCAATTCACTTTTACAGGAACAGAAAACCACCACCACTGGAACAGGTCAATGCTGACTGCCTCTGAAATCTCCTCCCTGGCTTCAGAAGCACAACAGCCCCAGGACTCAGGTCACTGCCACTCAGTCCTCCGTGCCTGACACTAGCAGTGTTGTCTGGCTACAGAGAAATGCAAACCCTGGCTCTTAAAAGCACTCAGCTAATTATTTTGTGGTGCTTTCAGGGGTTCAGATGGAGGAAGACACTACCCACTTTGATAAACAGCTGTTGGAGCTCTCCCAGGAGGCAGAAAACCCTACATTTACCGTCATCTTCATGCTGGGCTGTAAGAGTAAGAGCAGGGGTCCAAATCCACATCTCCCAGGATGCAACCTAATCACAAGCTACAATCACGAATTGCTGGTTGTGCAAGAACAATCCTTTACAGCCAGAACAGGTTTGTAACTCCTGCTGGATTTTATGAAGCAGGGATGGGGAGAGAAGACAGACCACAGGGTGGAATACAAGTGATATTTCATGGAAGTCAACAAGCAGACAAAGTGTGTTTCATGCACTATCACAGTTGTAACTACTGAGAAGCCCAAATACACATTACATTACAAGAAAATTCCCATTTGAAGTAGGCCTTGTTCTGCAAACAAGTCAAATAGCAACCCACAGCATAACAACACTGCTGTACACAGCAAACTAGACAAACAGCATACTGACAAAGGGAGGTTTACTGGAGATCTCTGAAAAACAGGATTGTATTCAGTATTTGACCACTGTACAGAAGTGCTACAGTGCAGCATCTAAGCTCTTTGTAGCCCTCAGCTGGCCTGCTATCATAGAAATTGTTCAAGCACACGAAGACTCCTTATGTACCAACAGCGTGTACAAGCCTGCAACCCTGTCAGACCTCACATCAATCTTGCAGACTAGTGAAGAAGTTCGCTATGCCAAGGGAAAGAAATGCGTTTCCCCTCACTAAACTCTTCTTTCCAGTGCCTGTTGTGACACTATCTGACTGACATTTTGCTCTTTGAAAGTCTGGCTCCCCCAGTAGCAAAACCCTGAGATGCAAATAGAAGCTAAGTCCTAGAGCCTTCTTCCTACTGTCTCAGTAATTCTGAAATTTGGGAACAGACATCACTCTCTGGGGATCTCATTCCCCATATGTCTCACGGTTATCACAGAATGGCAGGGGTTGGAAGGCAGCTTCAGAGATCATCTCATCCAACGCCCCTGCCAAAGCAGGTTCACCTAGAGCAGGTTGGACAGGACCGCACCCAGGTGGGTTTTGAGTATCTCCAGAGAAGGAGACTCCACAGCCTCTCTGGGCAGCCTGTTCCAGTGCTCTGCCACCCTCATAGTAAAGAATAATTTCCTGTGTTCTNGGCCACAAAGGCACATTGCTGCCTCATGGTCAACTTGTTGTAGCAGCCTGACACCTAATTATGACAAGGTATACAATTTGTGTCCTGCAATTAGACACCTACAGCTGACTCAATGGTTTCACATCCCAACCTGATAAAGGATTGCCACGTTCCCAAGAAGGTGCAGGGATGCAGCTTAACAGTCAGTTGACCTCACTAGAAGGAATACTATTTATCTTGCCTGGGACAGGAAGCTGACAGCCACGTGAGTCGCCACACTCTACTCTCTGCAGGGCAGCACAGGTACAGGCAGGGACGGCAATGGCATCTTACCTGAAGGTTCCCAAACATTGCTTGTAACTGAGCACAGAATGACTAAGAGCTATGAAAAAGGCAAATCAGATCTGGGATGCACCAGGAAAGGCATTTCTAGTAAAGGGAGAAAAGAGTGTTAATGTTCTTCTACAAGTCTGAGGCCTCACTGAATAAAGCTGAGTGCAGATCTGGTCACCCATCTTCAAAAAGAATGCAGCTCAAACCAGTTTTGGTACAAATAGTGGCTAGGAAGATGACAACGTGAACAAGGAGCTTAACTTTACCAAAGAACAACTAGAAAAGCTTGGCTGCTTTGGCCTAGAGCAAAGAAAGATATCTAAAGATAGGCCAGAATGAGACAATTCTGTGCTAAAATGCAACCTTGGCATGAAGTCAGAGATAAATAAACTGCTCATTAATGAATTCAAACTGGAAATCGGAAGTTAGAGCATTTGCACTACTGCCTAGGAAGTCAGTTCACTGGATGCTCATCCTTAACAGGTCCCTTCCAGCCTTGTCATAATCTCAACTAAAAGCTTAAAGTGTATTACTTCACTAAACTTCACTTGTTCCAAGCAACCAATCACTGTCAACCAGAAGGGTTTTTCATTCAGGGACAGAGGCTAATTTCCTTTCAGAAAACATCACCCAAAATCATTCAACCATTTATAATAACAGTATTAGAGGGGAAAAAAAAAAAAAAACAAAACGGGAAACTAAAAACTCCAGTTTTGCGTGAGTTTAGTGCCAACCACCTTTTTTCCAATAGCTCCGTTGTTCACAGGACTTTAAAAGAAATGGACCTTGATATCAAAGATGATCATAATAAGGTTTGAAGAATACACTTTTTTTTTTTTTTTTTTTTTAAAAAACCTGCCCACATTTGGCCACGCTATGGGTCTTCTTTCGCTTCATACCAATTCTTCTCCTTCCTGGGACCAAGGCAGGATGGTAAAGGAAACCAAACCAAACAAGAAATAAGAGCCGCAGCATCGTGCTAGAGTAGAGGAACAGTGTATGACTGCATGCTATGAAAGTGCAGGTTTAGCACACCAAAGACAATTTAATAGCCAAAGTCTTCAGAATCAAGTTGCTGACAGTTTCAAATCCAACTAACAATGGGTGGTAGACCAGCTTTTAGAACTATAAAACAGCCATGGCTTCCCACTGAACTCCAAGAGAGGGCTGAGGATGCCCAAGAAAGCATTAAGCCTTCCTTGTTTGTGTACCTTGGTTTCTTTTGCCCCCAAGTAGGTGATGTCCACAGCAGACGGTGAAACAATGACTCCATCAAAGAAAAGGAACATACTGCAGCAACACCTAGAGAGCCTCTGCAAGGGTATGTTAGCTATATTAAAAAAAGGATTGTCCTAGTTCTGGTAATGGAACAGTATTAAACAACTTAATAAAAAAATGTTTGTGTTGACTGACCTACCTGGCCCTTTCAAGTCAAGCAGCTTCTTTCATCTTAATACCTTCCTGCCTAACAGTGCTGAAATGACTAAATGTGGCTCACTGCACGCTGCGTGTGTACAGGAAACCTTCATATGCTCCCTACGCTGCCAGAGAAAAAAGAGCAATAAACCCATATGACTCTTAGTTTGACTTTGAGTGGTTAAAACAAGCATAATCCCACTGCCATAGTGACAGCCAAGAACACAGAGTCAGCTACATGCCTGGAGCCTTCTGCCAAATATTTCAGAATGAAGATTGACTTGGGATGCTCCTTTAAACACCCACGTGTGGGATTACAAGAATCAGGGCTGCATGCAGCTGCAAACTCAACACTGAGTACCGCACCCGTGCGGGTCAGGGAACACTCACCCTGAATCCTGAGGTTGCCTGTCCTGCGTGCTTGGGGGAACGCAAGACACTTCCGAAACATGCCGTGGTGACCTTGAGGGACACATGGCATTTCTCACAGCAGAGTGGGAGCAATGCCAGCAGCTTACCTAGCAGTGTTGAGGCTGCCTCCACAGCACCATTGTAGATCTCCGTGTCATGAGAAGGCAGCACCATCTCCCACAGGCCTTGAGCATAGTTGATGACCTGGAAGTAGCCGCAGGTGGAGAGTGCCCACCACACAGACCAGCAGAGCATGGTCCGGGAGGAGTAGCACTGCAGGAAGTCCTGCCAGAGATCTTTGAGCACCTTTACAATGTCTACTTTCTGCTCCTGCATAGATTGGAGAAGGAAGGGGAGAGAAATGTTAGTCTTTGCTTATAAATACTTCACACTGCTCCGCGAAATTGCCTCTTTCAAGTGGTCTGATCACTGGTGCTTGATCGTACCACTCCTGGACACAAGCCTCCACAGAATAACAACTAAAAATCTTCCCCATCTCACAGTCCCAGCAGCTGGTCTCTGCCCTACCCAGGGCTGTCCCCGTACATGCAGAGCAAGGCTTCAGCCCCAAGCACCCCTCGATCTCTGTCTCTCTCAAGCAGAGAGCAGTAACTGCTAGATGTTAGAAGTACCATGTGAGCAACTGAAGGGTACCAGAGAGAAGAGACACAGGAGAACGGGACATGATACCCACTTTAACAAGACAGGATCAGAAGCCAGTCACTCAAATCATAAAGGCAAAAAGCATTGCTGACCCTTTTAAGTCCTGACCCAAATTCAACCAAATTTGGTAACGCAGAGAACATGAAAGCCACCAGATGAGTATATTTCCCCACAAATAAGTCCATTTTATTTAGTACTAGCATTCAGGGATTATAAATATTCAAAGACACACCATGCCCTACTCCTGTTAGTGTTCACCAAGGCTCTGAGAAGGTGAGAGATGTTCCCTGGGGATCTGAAGAGAAATAGAAGCTACTTCCACCGTACACTGGTAATGCAAATTGCAGCTCTTGTGTGTACAAGTGCTCTGACAAATGGCAGGAGATAAAAATGAAGCTTCCCCCTCCAAATCTTTCTAGAAAGAGCACAAAAGGGGGCACACCCATGAAGTGGTTTGAAAAAAATCTGAAGTTAGACCAGTCCCAGCAACAGGGAATGATGACAAACGAAAAGTTGCCTTTTACATACAGGCTGTTACAGTCCTGTTCATAACTACTTTATGCCAACAACAGCAGAGGAGATGAGCATGTCTTTACTTTGTAGACAGAGCTGCTGATTATGTTTGCTGCACGCACACATGTACAGAGTCTTTGTAGACAGGCAAGACCCTTCTTGTGTAAGTCAGAGCAGCAGTTACTTCGTGTGAGACCGGGCAGAGCACCCAAGACCCACCCAGCATCTCTAGCGCCCATGAACTTGGATTCCCTGCAGGGAAACATACAGCACTGTCACAGGACTGAGCTATTACACATTGTGCTGCTCCACATCAGTTTTGGAGCAGTTTCCACTCAGCAACAGCAACTTTGGGCTCTTGGCGGTACGCCCTTTCCCTGGGGGAAATCATGCAGCGTGTGCCTGGGAAAGACTATTCTCTGTGAGCAATAAAACTCATTTTAAGGTGTTTCTACTAAACCCCCCAAAGACCATAGCCTAACTGTGTCCTGAACACCCTTTTTTTCCCACCCCTCAAAGCGTCACTGATTTCTGAACACCTTTATTAAACACCACACAGTCCTATTGGTGCTTTGTCAATGGTAAAACGCTTGCTCTGCATTTGGACACCGTTCCTCCAAAGCCCAACAGAGTAACTTGGGAAGAGGTCAGCTTGCAGCAACGCGAGTTTAGCAACATAACTCCCACACAAAAGGTTTCACACAAAGCTCAAGATTAGGCATAGGAAAACTAGGGAAGGGAACTGTCACATACACTGCAAAAACTGACTTGGTATGTTCAACCCAAGCATGTGCCTGATAAGCCCATCCACTCTCCCACCACCTGGCAGTGCTTCTTCAGTACAATTATTCGTACAGCCACTCATTTACGTTCATGAAATATGGCTGCTGTTACCTTAGTAAGAAGGACTATCATCACACGCCAACATTTCTCAGCTTTTAGCACCTGGTATAACTGAACTCTGGATAGTTATGCAAGTGTACTTGCCCCTTTTTTAAAGTTTTCACCATTAGTTTGGAACCACCCTTGCTCTCACAGGATAGGAGTAAGATAAACAACAGGGACAGATAAGTGATGTTAACGCCTTAGTTGTTATTGGTACAGAATTTCTCTTAACAAATACCCCTCAGTATGCAAGTACAACATGGTTAAAGACACTTTTGCTCACACAAGACTGTGCTGGATGGGGCAGGATTAGGTCCCTGGAATGTTAATACCTTTAATTCCCAGCTGTGGCTGAAGGAAGCTGAAAGCAGCCCCAGATGCTGCCTCCCCCAACGGAGCTAACCGGGGCTCATTTGCTAAGTGAAATACCCATTAGCTGACTAAACCAACAGCCGCACTTACCTTCTGGCTTGTTCTCAGAACCAGCACAACCTCCTCCTGACCAAGGAGCAAAGCTGACCTCGCCCCGGGGCCCTGAATCCCCCTGCCGCGACAGGCTCTCCATACGCGTGCATTACCAGGAGCAGCGTGGCAGAGACCTGCCCACCAAGCAACTACACATACACATCGCCCCTCAAAACCAGAGGCTGCCCACTCGTCACCTTGGGGGCACCCTCATCCTGCCACCAAACAAGGGTACCTGCACACTTGTTTCCATACAAGCAACTTTGTTAGAGATTACGTAGCCAACAAAAGCCACAAGTCAGGGCTTGGTACTCTCGTGGGCTGCATTAAGCTGTTATTATGCAAAGGTGTTTCCTGCAATTTAGCTGTATTCTGTCCATCTATAACTAACCAAGGTCAGCCTGTAAGCGCTCTCAAGGACTACTGCAGTTTCCTTTCCAGACTAGTTTCCTTCCAGGATCATAAGATAAAACCCAATTACTACACAGCTTATTACTGCACAACTTGCACAACAGCTGAAGTAACAAGTATTTTCAAAACACGAGTGCAGGAAGAATTGCTTCTTTTCTGCAAGTCACAGGGTGCATCCAGAAGCACACACAGGATTCAGACATAAACACAATTTTTAGTGCCCCAGAAATATCCCTCACTTTGTACCATTGAACAGCAGTTTCATGCCCAGAGAATTTTAATCACAGCCTTGTGAGATATGCAGAATGACCTCATAAATCTAGGGAGCAGCCTACCACGTCTGATCAGCAAAAGGAAGCCAGGAATAAATTCTCCTGTGCTATAAATAAGGAAGCGGGACAAGCAAAAGGTTACTTTTCGCTATTGGATATTACATCTCTACTGCTGTGTACATATATGCACCTATGTATGCATACATATATACACATATGCATGCATGACAGCCACATCAGTATTGCATCTCCTACTTATGTCAACCCAGGGCACAACTCACCTGTTTCTCTGCTGAATGACCCTCCCCGTTTAAGGGAACTTTTGTCTCATCCTCCCAGCCAGGTACCCTCTGCACATTGGGATGATCTTGGACGGCCGATCCATTTTTACAGTCCATGACCTTCATTTCCCTACCGAGCTGCTGACTTGAGACGTGGTGAAAGAAAAGGCTTTTTTGCGGCATTGGCAGGAACCACGCTGTGCCAAAGGCAATGGATACGCTGGTTAACGAGATAACATTCAAGCTGAAGAGGGACCATCCTGCCACCGACACAAGGACCTGCCCGGACACCGAGCCCACCGTGTAGCCCACCAGGGTGGCGCTCCGGCAGTAGCTGGTGACCTTCTGGTATAGGTTGACATCAACAACACTATAGATGTAGGAGTAATAAGCAATGTCCGTGGCGGTCCCCATCCCGTAGAAGAACTCCAGGAACTGGATGGCCCGCAGCCCCTGGGCGTACAGCAGCATGAACCAGGTGATGATGAGGCTCAGGCCTTGCAGCAGGACCACGGGCTTGTACCGCAGGTAGTCGGTGGCCAGGAACACGGGGAACAGCAGCGCCAGGTAGGAGTAAGTCCACACCGGGTAAATCTCGTTGAACACCTGCGGGGGGAGGGAAGAGCCAGCTGTAACCCCCAGCACCCGCGTACCGCAAGGAAAAAACAAATACAGGTGCTCGGACAAGGGTGCTCCGTGCCCCGGGCCGCGGTACCTGGGTCTCGGAGAGGTTTTTGTGCCGTCCCAGCAGGTACCGGGTGACGAAGGGCTCCGAGGGCCGCACGCTGCAGAAGAAGCCGTAGGCGCAGAGCAGCCCCGTGGGCAGCGCCCAGCAGCACCCGCCGCCGCCGCCAGCCCGGGCGGAGCGCCGCGCCAGCCGGCCCCCCCACAGCCCCGCCATGCCGCGCAGGGTCGGGAGCCGGCGGCACCGCGCCGGTAAGGGATGGCGGCCACAGGCCCGTCCCGGGTCACCTCCACGCCGCCGCCGCCGCCTCCCAAAAGGCACCTCCCGCCGCCGGCCCGCGGCGCTGCTCTTAAACACTATTCGCCGGCGCCTGGGAGGCGGGGCTCCAAGCTGCCCTCTGATTGGATGCCGCTGAAGCCTCCGGGCAAGGCCGGCCAATGGGGAGCGGGGGGCGCCGGCAGGCCTGTGGCGGGAGGCACGTGTGCGCGGAGGGGTGGCGATGCAGAGCGCGGGGCGGCGGGGGGCCAGCGTCCGTCCGTCCGTCCGTCCGTCCGTTCCCCAGCTGGTGCCGCGGGCGCGCGAGGGACACCTGGAAATGGGCCCCACCCTTGAGTTTGAGCGCTGCCTTTCTCAGCTGAACGGCGTAAGCGGGAGGCCCCTCAAAGGGAGGGGACAGCGTGTTTTATCGGTTATGGTACACGTTCAAAGCTGACCTCAGAGAGCAAGACTGACACCCCTCCTGTGTACCCACAGCAGCGTGGCAGAGCTCCAGTGGCTGCTGAGGTCCCCCCCGTAGGCTGCTCTCCACCCAGAATTCCCCGTCTTCCCCCAAGGGGCAGGCACCAGCCTTCCTTGCAAACCATCTCGACAGAGAGATCCTTTCCCTGCCGTGCTGTGCTTATCCGTCCTTTCCTGGCCCACATGCAGCCACCTGCTGACCTCTGCCACTTTTTCCCCCTAGCAAGATAAGAGCCGGAGCCACTTCTGTGATTTAATAAAAGCTGCACCTTGTTGTCCGGCCAGAAGAAATGTTAGACAAGAGGAGAAAATAAAACTATTACATTCAAAGTAATAATGTAAAGCTTCGCTCAGGGCTACTGTTCTTAATGCTTTGCCAATCCTTCTCTAAACTATCTGCTCTTCTGCTGCTTAATCTATCCCACACTGTCTTTCTATCTACCTGCTTTGCCTTGTCTGTGCTCCACTCCCTTCATCTCCACCACATCGCTACCACTGCTCTAGAGCTACAGTTTGTTCTCCAAATTGCCTGATGCCATAGAAAGTTCACACCAGGGGTCAGGCATCCCACCTGTGCAATTGCCTATCCTGCCTCCTAGCGCGGGTCAGTGCTTAAGGAAGGAAAATAAAAGCCTTTGGAAGGCATCTGGCTATGCACAGTTGGGTGGGCAAGAACAGGTTGCTCTCAGCCCCAGAACAGATTCCCCGAACCACAGAATTTTATTACTATCTCCATCGTCATAACTTAATAAACATAGCTACAGAAGATTTTAGGGCCATAAGATTACTCAGCTCTCTGGAAAGTGCAGCTAAACATTTTGGTCCTGTATCATCTGGCATCAGTGGTTTGCTGCTTTCTGGCTATCTTCTGGGTCTAGTAAAGTTTCCTTTCAATTGTTCTCAGGCCGTTGCTCCTCAGCATCTCCATGTTCTCTTTTGCTTGCAGATTTATTACTAAAAAGGAAGAAAAAAAGATGACAATTGCAATTTCACCACACTCTAACTTGAAGGAAAACTCAAAACGGAAAGAATGAGCTCCTATTAATACTGGCATCCATCTCAACCATTTTCAAGGAACTGGTGGTCTCTGAAAATAGCACAGTTAGAGGGAAATGAACTGAAACAACTGGCAAAACAAGTTGCCATGGAAAAGTGAACAGAAATGCACAGTTCCCTCTCACTTAGCTCTTAGCAGCCCCTCTGTACTGCTGGCATGTGGCTCAGTAGCAGGTGATAAAAGGACATGGCCTGCTAGAATGAGGTGTAGTGCATCTTCTTACTGATCTGGGACATTGCTTCACGTTGAGCAGAGGTGGGAGGAAAGGGTAAAACCTTGGAGTTCCCATGGCACGCCCTGCCTAGGGGCAGCAGTTCCCAAAACTTCCAGGCTGCTCACAGGATCTGATGGGTGGCTCGGTCTTTTCCAAAACAGCAATCCCTAGACTTCTGCCACTGGAGCTCAACTGCTGTTGCCAGGGAATTGGCTGGGGTAGAAGGACTTATGTCAGCTCAGCCTTTTTCCTTGAAGTGATGCACAGTCAGTCAGTCCATCACTCAGTCAACCTAGATTTCTCCTCCAAAAACTGCGTAAGAAAAAGAACATGCATAATTTTGATTTAAGTATGCCAGGTTTGCTCTGGGTTTGTCCTGAAAAGAACTCACCTGATTTTGTTCTCATGGAACATTTTCAGCCTTTTGAAACAAGCTAAAATTTTATTCTCTGAATTTTTACTTCTAACTTTCTTTCCCTAGCCTTCCTCCTCATTTTCTCTCTCCATTTCACCACTCTATTGGAAGAAGTAAGGTAAGGTTAAGGGTGTTTGATAGTAAAGAAAAACCTCAGACTTTGCAATATTTTTTTTCAAGATGGAAGACATAGGCTGTGAAAAGTAGGGTTTCTCACACTTTCTTCCATTAATCTTACCTGCTCCCTACCTCTCTCAACAAGCACAAACCTTTTTCAGTAGAAAAAAGGGGTAATAGGAAGTTTTAAAAGAAAGAAATAGGAATAAGGGAAAAATTTGTACCCTTCAACTATAGTTTTTTAAATTCCACACCCAAAATAACCTTACAATTTATGTTATTGTTAAACAACAGTTGGTTTTATCCCAAAGCCACGTGTTTGTTCATGTCTAGCTTCCCCAACAGGTGATACGAAGAGCATTTTGAAAATCACTGTGTTCCACACAGAATGAAATGATGTTCCAGAGAAAATCATTCTCTTACCAGAAAGCTTTGACCAATTTGAGTGATTGTGCGTATTCTGAACACTTCCATGTAAATAATATTACATGGAAATAATTATAAAACCTTTCAAGACCGTGACAGTCAGTGCAAGTCTGCCAGGGAGGCACCACCTGCACATGCGTGATCTGAGCCCAATGAGTGATAGTTACGGCATGGACGCACTGTGTGATGGCTGCCCTTTACAGACACAGGTCTGGCTCGTACATGTCTTGAACATACCCCAGTGAACAACATTTTATGGAACGACATAGCTCATGCAGTAGTACTGAACCAAACCCTTCTGTGCTGAGTTACTGACCACTCTGAACTGCCTTCAAAGCGTATGAGTTTCCTCAAACAACTTCTTTACCAAAAGCCTCACCTTCCTACAACTCAAGGCTGTTGCACACTAGAAGGCTCTCTTGCTGGCCAGGGGACATGCTGGCTCTGTTTTCCTGCACCTCTGTTGCACAAGGGAAGCTTGAAATCTGTCTGTACTTGCCCAGAACTCTGCAGATTTTCAGATTAATCTCAGAAATTGCTGCTGGCACTTTGGAAGAAAAGGATCACACCAAGCCCTTCAGCAGGGCACTGTTGTTGCTTTCCTTAGTGCTAATGACTAAGAATCCCTTTTTGTCTGAATCTAGAGTGGAATCACCCCTGGAGGATGTGTGATTCAGCATGAGATCCAAGCAACTCATCTAAATGCACACTTCAGTCTCAGAGTCAACAATATTTTAAGGTCACGTCTTATCCACACCATAAACTTTGATAGGTTTCACTCAAAAATGCACCAGAGTGGAGTATTGTTAACCAGTTCTGGCCTGCAGTTTACTGTAGAGGAATTTAAAAAATACATGTGCAAGAAAAGTTCTCTTAAAGTCTTGCCAAGTTTTTTTGGAGAAAAGCTTCTGTAAATTAAAAACTTTCTGCACTCTCGTGAAGCCATCCTTCAAAGTGCTTTCTCAGTATGTGAGTGCACTCAGGTGGTACAAATACCTCAGAAACCCTCCAGAAGGAGGGAGTAAAACAGATTTGTCTTTTGCTGAGCATGGAAGCAACAGAGATACATAAATGTGAGGAAAGGCAGCAGCTGATTTCTTTGTTTTTATGATTTTGGCTGTTGTAGTTAATTTGGGGAAGTAAACTCTATTAAATGCAACAGAAGTAGCAAGAGCAAAAAAAGCCAAATTATTTCTGAAGTTAAGCATGATTAGTTTAGACCAAAGCCTGTAGATTGTAGCTATCTGTAAGCACAGAAGACTAGATACAACCTTGAAGATCTGTATTTTCTAGTTCCCCCTAACTGATCCTTTGATAATTTGGGGGCTCTCATCAGGAGACTTACAAATATTATGCAGCCATGAAGGCTTAATTTAAAAGCTCTGGCATCTATTAATTTATTCAGCTAGTGTGCCTTCATTTCTGTTACTTCCTATTCTCCTAGGGTATGCTAGTTCCAGCCTTTCAAGTTGTCACATGTTGAGTAAATATGAACCCAAATTCAAGAGGGTAGCCCTGTCCTGCAAGCACAGAGCATGTGTTTTCCTGGCATCAAAACCAACGGAAAAAAGCAATTTCACTGGAGGGAAGAATACAGTGTTTTCCCATATCAGGACCTTAAATAGTAAATTACTGTTTTTAAAAAAGCCTTAAGAAAGACAACAGAATTGACCCAATTTCTTGATCCCTTTGTCTTAATTCCTTTAAAATTCCTTCCCCTCTTCAAAAAATAAAGATGTGTAAATTCTGCTAGGATATTCTTTGAATGCTACAGCTTTTTTTTTGGAGCCATTCTGGCTTTTTTAGAGCAAAAAAAATCTCAAGGGTACGTCATAATTTTGTATTTTAGAGATACTCTTTGAATGCCACAGCTTTTTTGGAGCCATTCTGGAGCCATGCCGGCTTTTTGAGAACAAGAAAACTCTCAAGGTTATGTTGTAATTTTGTATTTTAGAGAGGTGAAGGGAGGGTCATTGTCATAAACATATTGCTATTATCTGATCAATTGTCCTTGCCCTGTAAGAAAAGGTCCCTTGCTAAAAGAACATAACAGCTCTTCTCTGTAGCATGGACAGAGCATATTTTCTGCTTCTATTTTACTATACACAATCTGGAAGTCCAAGGTATTTTGCTACTCTAGTTCAACACAAATTAATCTTTTTCATTTTTCAGAAACTCCAGTGCTTTTTACCTGTAGTTCATGCCCTGATGAGCACACATTCCACCATGTATCTCCT
This sequence comes from Burhinus bistriatus, assembly GCA_013397275.1. Classification (NCBI taxonomy): domain Eukaryota; kingdom Metazoa; phylum Chordata; class Aves; order Charadriiformes; family Burhinidae; genus Burhinus; species Burhinus bistriatus. The sequence goes on along the minus strand of VYXH01001409.1, from coordinate 363,480 downwards.
CCAGCGGTGCCTTCATCACCTCTAGTTCTATACATGCTAGATCTTGCGTTCAACAAGACTGGTAAACCAAGCGTGTCCTGAAAGCTGTGCGTGGGGGGAAAAAAAGCAGCAGTGCAGTGTACTGGAACATAGCCGATAGACAAGCCAGTGTAAAATCCAAGCTATCAAGACCTGCAGAAGCCTTAGGCAAAACAGCAGCCATCTCTTCAACGTATAGGAGTCATTAGGAGGCAGGTTGCTACCGAAAACCTCTGGCAGACAACTTCCCTTATGTCCCACACAAGGGGCATGGCGCTGCACTTGACACAACGCAGGCTGAAGCACACAGCCATTGGAAATGAGGCATTTATGGCTGAATTTGTGGAATCACTTGCCACAGGATATCAGATTAACTCTTGGTCTAAGACCGATCATGTTGTACAGCGCTATACGTTCCCATTATGGACATAACATTTTAAAAATATTTTCCAGTAGGCTACATGGGGAAAAAATGGAAAAGTCACTTAAGTCTGCTAAATAGGAGACCACCAGTGGACAATTTTTCATGGGAAGTGCTAAAAGAGAGTACAACAGCAGTGTTACAAAGAAAAACAAGCAGTGGATCAAGTAGACTAATTATAGAATCATAGAATGGTTTGGGTTGGAAGGGACCTTAAAGATCATCTAGTTCCAACCCCCCTGCCATGGGCAGGGACACCTCCAACTGCACTAGAACTTAGAAGAAACATAACTCAGTACTTTTATTAAATGTAGAAGCACATAGGTTGGTCTGAATTAGTTGGTGGTTTTAGATGTATCTAGGTCACAGTGGGCTTAACATAGTATTGCTCCCATTAGAAATGGTATTACTGATGTGCTCAGGAACCCTGAGAATGATTCCATGGCCTGTTTTGGAGGGTGCTGTACAAACATTCAAGAAGATGGAGTCCCTGTCTGGAGGAGATTATTGTAATTAAAGCATGATGCAAGTACCGGGTGTAACAAATGGAGAACAAGGCACAGCAATGATAGGAAAGTGTAGGTGGATAAACTGGTTATGATGTACAGTTAGCATAAATAAACATAACAAAACAAAACACAGAAGCGAGAGCAAGAAGAGGAATATTCAACGCTGATTCAGTGGAATGAATGACTCATATAAAGCAGCAGTTGGTCACCCCAGGTCAGCATTGCATCTCATTTCTATGGTGCTAAATAGTAACATATTAATAAACAGTCTTCCCTAGCACATATATGGCCACGGGCACAGCCTTTACCTTCCTCCTTCAGGTATATGTCCAAAAGATCTTTTCCTATTATGAAAGATACCTCCTGAGGATCACTCCTTGTGAGGTTGCAAGCCCTCTTTTTGCCCCTTAGTCTTAAAATTCTCCTCAACCCACCAGTGTTCATGGCTATTTCAGGGGGTGCTGGAGGGTGCTCAAAAGGTTGGATACTTGTCTGGAGTCCTGACCAGATTCCTACTTGATGGTTTTTCTGTAGAGTTCTCCTGGCACTTTGCATGGGCATACTTTTGCCGTGCAAGCTCATGGATGTCTCTAATACGTAAAGTGCCCCAAACCCAGATTCACCTTTGCATCTTTTTGATACGCAGCTCAGGATGTTTCTGAGAGAGTGAACACAGAAACATGATCGGCATTGACTTTAATCCATGGGTAATACACAGCTTCATGTTTCCATTACGCTTTGCTGTGCTAGTGGTGCGGCGGGAACCGCCTAGTTTGCAAACTCCTGGAAACCTTGGTGAAGGTGAGCTGGCTCAGCTTCAGTCCAGCTACCCCTGCACAACAGGTGTTATGGTCAGAACTACCAGCAGAAAAACCACCAAAAACGGAGGTTACATCTACTCTATAAGCAAGAGGTGTCCTTACTGATTCTTATAAGCCTGCCTGAATCACCTTTAGTCGTTGCAGGGCAGTCTGTACCAACCCGTCTGAATACTGGACTAATGCATCAGGGTCTGAAGGAACTACCGCGGTGCTGCTGTCAGTAACTACTTCAGAGCTGCTCAACTGCCTGTACCCGTACTTCCACCCCACTGCCAATCCAAGTGCAGACACAACCAGTTTCACAACTTCAGCGTGAAGGAGTACAGCCACCATCTCTGGAAAGCAAAAGGAAAGGCTTAGTAGCACCTAGTGAGTAAAGCATGAGCCTTCGTGCACAGCCATCCATATGCTATTGTCATCTGCAGGTGGTCAGCTTCGGGCACCCTGAGGCCTCCTGGAAGCCAGAACAAGCATTAGAGGGCAGCAACTCCATTATAACGCCATTTGAGGCTACAGGCAGTTAACTTTGGACCTTTGGATCAAAAGGCCAGTGAGAAGGCATCCACCCAGATTTGTGAGTGAAGAAATTATTGGCCAGATGTGAATGCTCTGAACTCTGGCACATTTCACCCTCACTCCGAAAGAGCTCGTGTTTGCCAACCTTCGTGCTGGGATATGCATCTTTATTCTTTGAGAAAACTGCAGGAATTCTTGCTCTCCTTGTGTATTTTGCAAATAATTTCAACATACACAGGATTTCATTCCACAGTGTGTAAAAGGCTGTGCAGGACTGACTTTTAACTACAAATTTCCAAAAGCCTTGGCAAATTCAACCTAAGCTGGCTGCTTCATAAAACTGATCGAAGTTCTTTGTTTTCCAGTCATCTGTGAGCTCACTAAACACCACTTACCTTCAGTTCAGCAGACCCGGTACAGATACGTTTTCACATCTTTCTTGCTGTAAACATGGACCAAGCATTTGCTCCCTCATTTACATTTGGAAAATACTTTGTGTACCTGGTCTGGCTGAGATAATTTTCTTCACAGCAGCCTGTGCAGCGCCATACTTTGGGTTTGTGACTAAAACAGCGTTGATAACACACCGATGTTTTAGCTGTTGCCGAACAGCGTTTGCACAGGGCCAAGGCCGCCTCTTTTTCCCCACCCTGTCCCACCAGCACGCAGGCTGGGGATGCGCAAGAGGCTGGGAGAGGACACAGCTGGGACAGCTGACCCAAGGGATATCCCAGACCATATGACATCCTGCTCAGCAAGAAAAGCTGGGGGAAAGGAGGAGGAGGAGGAAGGGGGGAATGTTGAGAGTTACAGTGTTTGTCTTCCCAAGTAACTGTTAGGTGTGCCGATGCCCTGCTTGCCAGGAAGTGGCTAAATATCTGCCCACTGATAGGAAGTGGCGAATGAATTCCTTATTTTGCTTTGCTTGCACATGCAGCTTTGCTTCACTTATTAAACTGTCTTTATATCAACTAGTTTTTCTTGCTTTTGCCCTTCCAATTCTCTCCCCCTGCCTGCTAGGAGGGTGCGAGCAAGCGGGGGCTTCGCTGCCAGCTGGGGTCAACCCACCACAGTCCCTTTTGGTGTGCAACGTGGGGCAAGAGGACTTTGATATAACAACATCTGATCAGAGCTTGCTACGTGGAATTTATAGCTGTTCAGCCATTAATAGCCTGATTTGGACTTTTGCTGTTTATTGTAGCACTTACCACCTTACTCAGCTGTGCCAGGGAACATTTTGTTAACAGCAAGGGCCACGTGCCTAGGCTGGCATAAGGCCCAGGCAGCGCTGCTGTTGCTGTGCTGGACGTACTGGAACAGCAGTAGGACGGGGTTAATTTTTGTCGTAGCACCCTATCGAGTGATGTGTTTTGGACTTGTGACTGAAACAGCGCTGGCAATACATGAGTGTTTCAGCTGTTAACGCACAGTGTCCCCCTCTCTGCCCTGCCAGTGAGTAGGCTTGGGGGTGGATGAGAGGTTGGGCAAGGACACAACCAGGACAGCTGACCAAAGTCCCATCCAGTAGCAAGTAGAAGCAGAATCTCCAACTTGTAAAACTGATGCAGATGTATTGAGTCATGCTCCTGCAATCAATTTTGCATTTGTCTATATATATATGTATGATTCTATGTAAAGTTAAAGAATTAATTACTTATTTAGCACCTTTAATATCACGGCCTTCTTAAACATAAATAGTTTAGCACTTATCACACAAAATCCTGGCTCTGCTGAAGTTAGCAAGCATTTATTATCTGTTTTCTAGGGTAAAACCTGACTCCAAAGTTTACGTTTTTACTTTTTTTTAGTGAATATGGCTTTTATTGCAATTTCATGGCTGTATCAAACAAAAATAAATTAAGCACCATTACAAAATATTAAGAAACTGATCTTTTAAGATAATGCAATTACTCATACAGTTTCACCATTTGAAATTAATTCTAATTAGCAAGCTGAAAATTTTACTTTCATGATGCAAAAATTCACTGATATTTCAAGGCAAATATACAAAAAATGTTGATTTTTCATGCTTCAATATTATCTTTATTTTCCAGTGAAAAATGACAACAGTTTGTGACATAGTAAAAAAAAGAAAATATTTTTTTATACTTTTTTCACTCCTGTTCTATACCTTCATTTTGAAATGCATGGTCTGTAAGATACAAGAATTGAAAGACTACTGAAATAACTTCAAACCTCATATGGTGTTATCCAAGACAAACTACTTTGAATAATCTACCCTGCTGAATGGTACCTAGTGTGATAAGTGAAAGTTCTGCAACTATGCAATGTACAGGATAGAAGCCAAAGACGCTACTGAAAGCTTAGTTAAAACTCTGCTGGAATAATGAGTTCATGGACTGTGTATATATTTTCACTACACGTAGCCATCCTGGCAGGAAAAAAAACAAAAAACCCCCTATGGGTGGTCTATGCACAAGAGTAGTTCCATTAGTGAAAACGCTGTCAGAACCAAATGGTAAAGAAGATGCAGATGTTTGTTACCCAGTTTTATCTAACCCTCCTCTGCCACCACCAGCTTGTATTCTCACTGAACAGCTATGGTTCTCAATGCCTTCCTATTCAAGGAAGCTCTCCCTCCCCACGGTCTAAAAGTTTGTATGGGACTGAATGTCAGGAGTTCTGGATTCTCAGTTTGGTTCTACTGTTGCCATTCCATGACCTTTCATAACCCAGGTTAAATCACTTCCCTGTTCATTTCTGGCAAAGAAAGATATTGCCGACTCCTCTTCCCTTGCCAGGGCACCAAACATGAATTATGTGAAATCCATGGCATTTCAGGTGTGCTAGGTGTGTAAGAACCAAATCAATAACACGAACCTACATTCTCCGAGAAGGGGTTGCATACCCCTCAGTGCTGGGATACGTTCTACCTTTGTTGCAGTGCAGATGAAAGACGTGGTGGCAAGGCCAATCCTACAATCATTTCTTACCAAGGCATTGCTGGAATGCAGCACCACAGCTCCTTATCTGCTTTGGTTTTCCCTCTCAGCCCTATGTCTGGAGAACATCCACCTGCTGTAGCTTTCTATTCCTCCTCTGTGCTGCAGAAGCATTACAAAATGGAGATAATCAGGGCTCAGGAGTCCTGATTAAGGCCAGAGTCTCCATCTCTAGGGATTTAGAACTTAAAATTAAGTAAAAAGTAAGAGTACTGGTTAGAATGAGGAAGTGATAATACAAATCAGAAGGGACTGCTATTTCTTCCCAGAGAAAAGAAGCTGTTTCCTAAAATGCGTATTTGTAGGAATGAAACATCTGCCAGAGAAATCTCTCTCAGTTCTTGCTGGCAAAACATTAAGGTCCTTTGAGGAAGCACACATCCAATATTAAGTATGATTGTTTTAAGGGTTTAAAAAAAAAAATAAAAAAAAAAAATTGTTGTTCTGCATGACAATTGCCAAAAGGTTAAGAGCTCCCAGCCTTGCCAGTCCTTTTCACAGCCAGACCCCCACCAAAATCACAGCCATAGAGTTCTACCCGAAGGGCAATACCATGATACCATGTTCTTGGAACAATGCGGATAAACCTGGACAGGATGGGTGGGTTAAAGAAATGCTTGACATGGCCATTGCTGTTTTCATTACCCAAGAAAACCTGCAAATACACAAACGCATAATTAGTTGAAAGGCAGCACTTTAAAAAACCCCCTGCTTTTTATTTTTAAAACTGTTCCAAGCTGTTGCATTAGCCATCCAGGGTAGATGGACCGGCTCATTTCTGATTTTACATAAGACCACATCCAGTCTCTTCCTAAAATGCTGGGTCAAAGCTAGTTCAGGCCAGCAATATCTGAGTCTGAATGAATTAAACAGCCTATGTTTCCATCCGCACCATTAAATTTGCCATTCTAATTCAGAAGGACTGAAAAAAACCCCAATCTTCCCTTATTTTACCTCCGCTAATAGCGCTTGTCAGTTAGGTTGGTGTAAGGTGATATGGGCAACAATATAAAGTACTGTGTCCACTCTGTGGGTATCCAGAGCTCTCCAGCTCTGTTTCAGCAAAACTGCTCACTAACATTAATTTCACTATAAAATCAAGGCAGAAATAAAAAAAGCTGAAAAGAGACCCTGAGAAAACCATTGTTCATTTAAATTAAATGTCCTCCTTTCCAAATAGTGTCAGCTTCTTTTATCACAATGATGAGTGCATTCTCTACAGATTTGGAATTCTTTCCTTTATTACTGTTAATTACTACTATCAAAATCAGATGGATATTATGACTTTATCTGTAGTAAGCCCAGCTCCCTAGCATTTTCAAGTCCTGTGAGAATCTCTCTTTGGCTGGGTATTCCGCCTTTGGGCCTTGACTGTGCTTAGCATCTAAAACCAAGCAATGATAGAATTGCCTGAGCTGAGAATGATACCTTTGCCACTGAGCTTGAACCATCTGTATAGGATTTCCACTCTGAGCCGTGGTCGCTGTATAGGATAACATAGGTTTTCACAAAGTTTTCAGTAGATACGGACTTGACCCCCTGGGTAGCAATAGCAGTTATCTTCTTAATTGTGAGGAGATCAATTTGCAGCCACTGTTGGTTGTTGTTCAACTACAATTAATAAAAAGACTTGTCTGTTAGCAAACATGTCTATGTCTGTATTTGCTTAAGTGAAAAATCCCATTTAAAGATAGTTAAAACTGCATCAAAACTGTATCAAAGAAGTGCAGAAGAATAAAGCTGAGGCAAAAGTCACAACCGTTATTGGTGGCCCATACAATTAACTTCTTCACTGCAGGTAGTGTATTTGGTGTCTTAAGATTTCCACATCAATTTCCAACACGTAACAAAAAATAACAGATTTAGCTCCAGTATTAGAACGTAATACATAATACTAATACCAAACGCTTATACAAAACAGTAGCTTCTAGCAAATCTCAAGGTGCTTCATAAAGAAATGCAGCTCCATTTTGAAGACTCAGAAGTTCACATGCCTTGTGGAAGGTCATCCACCCCCAGATCCATTAAGCTGTACTGCCTATAAGCCAACACAGGAAGGGTTTCATTAACCTCTTTGAGCCAAATATTCAAGTTGTATTCATCTCCTGAAATTAAAAGGGCTATTTCTGCAGGGAAGTGCTGCAGGGTCTGGCCCAGAGGACACCATCCATCTCTCAAAATATGATTTCACTGGTGTTGCCGGAAGTTCAACAAGTTTTCTACTGGAAGAGGTGAATGGGCTTCTTCCCAATGGATAGCTAAAGAGCTGTCAAGTAACCCTATCACACCTGGCACCGGACACAGCGTGCAGAAAGCACATGAGCACACAGGCAGCACAAATGTATTAACTGTAGCTGTCTTGATGTCGTCCCTATTTTTCACTTGTTACCTTGGCTCGCCAGGCATTCATCTTTCCTTTCTGATTGAGACGAGCAAGTGAAGGATCCCATGTGTTAAACCAGGATGTCTTAACAGACGAGGCTGTTATCTGGGTATTCTTGATCTCCCCATTTTCCATTCCAAGTGGCAAAGAGCAACCTGTTAAGAGAAGCACCACGTTATACACAGTTCATCCAAGTGGCCACAGCCTAAGCAACACTGTTGGAATTGAGAACATCTACAATTTTACCTTCGTTTACTGTATTAGGTAAAAAATTTGCCAGAAAGTAAGCATCAGCACATGATCCATTCTTACCATCTACTTCACAGCCCAGAAGCTCCATGCGAAGAGTAGGCCTGTTGTAGGCCTCGGTTGGGTAGACTCTGATGTACCTAGCAATAATAGGGGGATCGATGGTGTTCTCTTTTACCCCATAGGCATCGGAATTACCTTCAAAAATCTATTAACAAAAAAAAGAAAAAAATATCCACATATTGTTAATTAAACGCAAACACAAGCCTGGATGCTGAAAACCTGCTCTGTTACAAAACTAGCCTTTTTTACACCATTAGCCACGTGCACTGTGATGAAGCACCCTATGCTGAAGGGCAACTTGAAATATTTCATGGCCCTGTCTTAGCATATTTGTAAGCACCTGAAGGCATCAGCTCAAATAAGCAACCTATTTCTATGCACTATATAAGTCTGTAAGAAGACATTAGTAAGGAGGCAGAAGAAGAGGTAAGAGACAACAGGTTTTCGATTTGAGAGTTGTGCCATAGAAACCTCAGAGTAAACTGAAGGGAGCTGTAATAGGTAGGGCTGGAGTGGTTGGGCATAAAATTAACTTCTTGCAGGTTATGGCCACACTTATTGCACAGGCCTTCTGCAGGCAATTCAGACAGTTTAGCATTCAACTGTTGTGACAACAGAAAGGGAGGGAGAGGGAGGAGGAGGATTTACTCCCAAATGAGGTAGGGCCCGATTTTTAGTTCGGTTTCATGCTTGCTTCAAGGAGCTGACGTGGGCTTAGGAAATAAAAGTAGGGAGAGATGCTTGTGAGAAAGCCAGACTCTATACAGTCAAGGTCACAGGGCCAATCTAAACCCCAGTCTAGGAGGTTCCTCATCTTATAATTTGTCTTCTGGTCTGAATTTGATTAGATTGCTAAATGCTCTTTGGGACCTCAAGCTGTATTATAAAATCTGTGAAGGCCGTAATTTTTTCCACTATCTCCTAACATCAAACTGTCACCTCACTGCATCATCCAGTGATGCTACCTAAGTTGTCACAATCCCTACGGCACGTACAGACCTTTTGTGCTGGAGAACTGTCTCCTTTGAAGGTGCTCCACTTCCGTTTGTCTTTGCTGTAAACAATAAAGAACTTCTGGATGTACAAGGACTTTAAAAACTGCTTGGCTCCCTGCGTCTGTATCCCGGTTAACAGAACTTGTCTTTGAAAGTCCACCTAGGAACAGCAACCAGTGTTTATAAAGCCAATAATGCACAGTGAAATCCATTTCATTCTTTGGTATCTTTGAGCACTGCATTTTAAAACCCACAATACTAACACTCTCAGGGAGGAATACAAGCAGATGCCAGAGTCCAAATTAATGCTGTCTCTCTCATTTCATTTGTGTATTTATTTGTGTGTGCATTTAATTTCAGAGGCCATTTTACAGTGTTCAGCACAGCACCACAAAGACACCTCAAAAATATCTGCATCTCTGTGCTAGGCAGAACTCTGCTACCCTCATTATACAGATAGGCAAAAGGACGATAGAGAAATTAAAGGCTCACATTTTCATAAGCTGCCTCTAGTTTTGGACACCCAGGCTAAGAAAAGGGATATGACATTCTGAAGTGCTGAAAAGCCACCATTCCTCCTGATATCAAATCCAAAAACTTAGGACATAAAATCAAATCAGCAAGATGTTCCTATCAGCAGTGAAACCCATTCTTCAGGATATGCCATCCACATTTCTCGATGCTTTACTGCAGTAACCTCAGCTTCTCACTACCATGCCCCCATCAAATTCTTTCTCCTCCCAACATTCTTTCCAGTTCCACATCAGATTCCCCAACCTTCTCCCCCTACTTCACCTCCACTCACTTGCTAGCATGACAAATGTTAGCAAGCCAAACATAACAGCCACCTGTTGAACTTACACTGCAACACTAGTTTGAGTCTGTCTTTTCTCTCAACTGCCAATTTTAATGAGATTTATAAGAAAACAACTATCTTAGACAATTTGCACCCAAATTTAGGGATCTGGTGCAGAAGTGATTGGCATGGAAGAAAGAGGTGGAAGAAGTGAGGTGACTGAATGATATCGTACTTGAAGCTGTAATTATAAGCTTAAATTCCCTTTGAAGCCACACTATGCTATGTCAAGTTGGACATAGAAGTATCCCAAACAAACAAATACAAAACTATCTGAATCACAGAATGGTAGGGGTTGGAAGGCAGCTTCAGAGATCATCTCGTCCAACCCCCCTGGCCAAAGCAGGTTCACCTAGAGCAGGTTGGACGGGACTGCATCCAGGTGGGTTTTGAATATCTCCGGAGAAGGAGACTCCACATGCTCTCTGGGCAGCCTGTTCCAGTGCTCTGCCACCCTCAAAGAAAGACATTTTCCTCATGTTGAGACGGAATTTCCTGTGTTCCCGTTTGTGCCCATTGCCCCTTGTCCTGTCACTGGGCACCACTGAAAAGAGTCTGGCCCCATGCTCTTGACACCCGCTCTTTAGATGTTTATAAGCATTAATAAGATCCCCTCTCAGTCTTCTCTTTTCCAGGCTAAACAGAGCCAGGTCTCTCAGCCTTTCCTCATAACAGAGATACTCTGTTCCCTTGATCATCTTTGTAGCCCTCTGCTGGACGCTCTCCAGTGTCTTTCTAGAACTGGGGAGCCCAGAACTGGACACAGTACTCCAGATGTGGCCTCACCAGGGCAGAGTAGAGGAGGAGGATGACCTCCCTCAACCTGCTGGCCACGCTCTTTTTAATGCACCCCAGGAGACCATTGGCCCTCTTGGCCACAAGGGCACATAGCTGGCCCATGGAAGCAATGTTTGAGACTATTACACTTTAAATGATCACCCAACAAACATACATAAATATTAATATATACTATTAGGCAGACAGAGGGGGGAAAAAAAGCAATGGAAACAATTACTCCATTTGCCTACAAAACAGCCTAAATTGTGACGGTAACGTCCAGTCAGTGGGCCTCAATAGCAGTAGAGACTGGGCTACTCCAGGGAGGGTGGACAGTTTATGATATCGCCAATTGTGCTTGCTGCATCTTTTCAGTTTTCCACAGCAGCCTTCTCAGCAAGAACAAGAGCAGCTTGACCTTTTAAAACAAGTTGCAGGAAAATCACAACACAGGATTGCATGGCCATACCCAGGCTCAATGATGGTCAAGCACACATTGTACTGATCATACCTGGATCCAAGGGCGTTCGTTGTTTTTCATTGTAGTGCTCCAAGCATTGTATGTTCCAGAATTGTCTAATCGGGCTAACTTAGGTTCCCAATAGTCTAGACAGAAAATATGAATAAAGCAAGAATTTAAAGAGAGGTGCTGAAAAAAATGGAGGCTGTAACTAGGTACCGATGTTGAGTGCTTCAGTTCTTTTCCAATCTATCTTGGGAAAAAACCCCAACCAAGAGACTCTAAAACCATAATCTAGGATAATTTGGACATGGTCAGCAACTGAAAGTCAGCTGTTACCCTGCAAATTTTTATAGCTGTCAGAATGACTTTAAAAGTAACAGCCTTTTATGTAATGTACTGTCTACTGATTTGGAACTAGGGACTAGAGTTTGCTAAACAAGTTTTAGCTGCCAGTGGGATCAGACACAAAACGTGCTCTATATTCGTGGCAGAGAGCTCCTCTCTGCATAAGGAGGTTTCCATGTTAACAACTGACAAGAAATACGTATGACAACACAGCTTTCAAACCTTCATAACACTGGTGGGAAATGAAGAAAGAAAATTAAATCCACATAAAAATCAGTTTTCCAAGATAAGTAATTTATTTCTTATTTCGAGGGAAAGGATTTGTGTTTCTGCATGCATGTGTAACCTGTATACCTTGATTTGCCACTGTCCATGTAAAATTCTATCAATTTCTCTATCAAATAATCCCACTTTTATACCAGGAATAAACTTGATAAATTAAAGACACTGTCATTGCTCGGGATGCCAGGTTCCCAAATCCTTCATAACAGATACACTTTGTCCTTTCACATCTCATACCACATGCAAATCTCAAAAGCTTTTTGAACACTTGCTGTTAATTTTCAAGCAGGGAACCAAAAGGACAAAAAGATAAAGCTGGATTTGTTCCAAGTCATCCAGCAAGCCATGAACAGAGGACTCCCTGACTCTGAGGCTTGTGATACTGACAGTAGGCCTGTGACACTGTTAAAATACAATGAGGGCTACCTAGTAGCACTCACAGTCTCTGCTTGCATCACTGGAGAGCTTTTTAACCTGACAGTTGATTCACTGCTGAACCGATCTCGTATGACATATCATGAGATGCCAAAAGAATATGGAACTGCAATACTTTGCTGGGGATATCTAGGAGCACGCCTCGACCTTTTCAAGTATTAACTCACCTATATGATGTGAAGCGTTGATTTGCGAATCGAGTATAACTCCACTTGCTAGACCCATTGGAACCCTGCACTCTAAAGAGAGCACAGTAAGTTTGTTGTTAAAGAAAAGGAGGGCTATTCCAATATATATTCTGGTGGAATCTTCTAAGACAACATCATTCAGAACAATTCTTAGTAATACTGTGGCATCACCACTGTCTTCCCAGAGAAGGCCAAGTTAATCTCTGCAATTTCTCTCAGCAGATTGATCCACTGGTCAAATTCAAAGCTAGTATGTTAAAGGTGTAATAGTAGTATGCTAAATAATTCAAAGCTCATATGCCAGAGGCTAAACATCTTTTCTTCTAGAATAAATTTATAGTAACCACTCCACACCCTCCTTAAAAAAGCAGACAATCTGCTTTGGGTTTTTGCAGAACAGTGTCCTAAATTTAGTGAGCCTGAAAGGGTGAAAGTGACTTTACAGATTGACTCCCCCAGCCACAAAACACTTTAGTTCAGTACCTTTCTCTATAACCAAATAGGATGCCTGCATTCCTGCTTGCTGATATTCCCCCACCTCAGTGTCTAAAAGCCACCAGCCAGGTCTCTGTGGTTTCATTTCAATTGTTCTAAATGAGCCTTGAAAAAATGGAAAAGAAACGTATCAGAAACATTAGCATTATAAGGTTGACATTAGCGAGGCTAGATGTTAAACCAAAGATCATCCTATGACTTAATCCAGAAAAGTTAAAATAACCTGTTTCACATTGCAGAGAGAGCAATAGCTACCACTGTTTCAATCATGTTTTTCTTAGCCAGCAAGTTCCAGCTGGAGACCGAGATTGGAATTAAGTGACCAGATCAAAACCTAACCTTTGCTGCTGGTGCAAAGCACAAAACCTTGGATACCTGTATGTAACAACAGATATCTGCATACTAAGTACAGCGCTGAGCCCTGTAATGAACAGTGCTATTAAGTTTATTACATAACATAGGGATGTTAATTCTGTGGTGCCGATTATAGTTCTTACTCCTGCTGCCCCAGTGTGTTGTTCAAGTAATGTAAAGAATGGATGTAAAGAAGCCAAAAGTAGATGTAGGAGAATCAGATGTATGGGCCCTCCCCTCACCTTCTGCATGCCCCAGGAGGGCCAAGGACTGAATGGAAGCAGATATAGTTTAGGCTGTTTGCTGCACTTTTTAGAAAGCACAGTACATGCTTCATTGCTTTTCTTATATTCCTAGTCAGTGCAGACATGACAATTGTGGTTCCCATTAAACAGAAACATATGTAAATGTCATAGTGAAAAACATCACCTTAAAATGCTTAAATAGTGAATAAACCACCTAATGTTTACTAAAATAAACTATTATTCCAAGCCAATCCCATTATTTTGATCTCCTTGTTTCTTGGTTGGTTATTGTGTTTTTAAAACAACAACAACAAAAAAACAAAACAAAAAAAACCCAAACACCAAAACCAAACACACAAACAAAAAACACCCCAAAAAATCCAAACCAAACCCCCCAAAACAAAACACACTTGTAGCTGGCAATACAGGCTTCATAAGTTCTGTTATTGCACACTAGCACTGCTGACAGTGATGGGCATCCTGTGGCCTAATGAATGCTTTTAGCCTATTTCCTTTCTTCCTGGACATAAGAATTCTCCTAGGGCTCACATTCTTTCTTTCTCTTGTGTATTACATTCACCTTGACATTATAGCAATAAATCCTCACCACACTAAGCTAGATACCCATAGTCTTTCCCAGCAAACATCAGTGAGACTTCAGTGGCATTGAAGCCTGGGGACACACGAACGGGATGGCTGCGCTATTGTACATCTGTCATTTCACGAGGAATTGGTGGCTGATGCTATCCGACTGACTTTCTTTTTCCAACCCTGATCTTTACTGTTGAGCACCTTCCAGAGCCAAGCCCAGCACTACATCCTACTATGCAGATAGGAAAAGAGAGATGCACTAAAGGAGAAAAACCCGCTCATGCTCACACACCTGGTGAGTGCCAAGGAAAGCAGTACAAAACAGAAGGTAGTGCTGCAGACCATACTGCTATTCTTTTTCCATACATATATATATCTCCCTTCTCACCTGAGAAGGCATTTGTCCAAGCACTTAAGTTTTGCCTGCAACTTTACTCATATTTCCAGTTTTAAAGGACAGCAATGTTGTCTTTATTTCCCCCTGCCCACAGTGTTAAGTGAGGTGCAAAGTGATGATTTTCCTTCTGACCATCATAGGCAAATGAACTGTTAAGTGGCCTCAAATTCTTTCTTACTGTGCTCAAAACCAACTTCTGTTCACCTGTACATTGGTTATGATGACAATAGACTGCAATGGTCACCCCTTAGAACTTACTCTGCTCTGATACTTACCTGGAAGGAGTGTGTATGTACCAAGCTGATACTTTGGCTCTCCTTGTTCTATGAAGGTCTGTCCATGAAAATGAACAACATGAATGTCTTTTGGCCCACCCATATTCAGCAAATGCCATCGGACCAGTTCACCTTCATACATCCTCAAGCCTTGCAAATTGTAGGTAATCCCATTAATGGCTGGAAAAAACACCCCATACTGTTAGTAAGGAAAACCGCTCACAGAACAGGTCTCTAAAAGTGCTAGAACATAATTATTAAAATGAGTAAAGTATTTAATGAAGTACTGCATTTGGGAAACTCACCACTTTTTCAAATTCAAAGTGCTACATGCTTTATAGTCTAGGTACATCAAATCAGAAAATCCAGGGACCTCATCAGAGCACTTGAGCAGTTTGCTTGCAACACATGGCAGCCAGGAGAACAAGGAGGTGTAAGAGATTAAATGTCAGATGGGAATATCAGGCCCAAAAGGAAGGGCAGCCATCCAAAAAGTGTTCTGCAGCTTACATTTCCACAGCCATACAGTGACAACTGACATCTTCAATTAATAAGTGATTTTATAGACCACATTTTCAAAAGGCAGATTCCACTTCTCAACATGCCTTTTTCAAACATGATCACTTACAGCACACAAGCATCAGATTTTCAAAGGCAGAAACATAGATTTTTGTTACTGACCATTATTTCAAAAAGAAAAAATGGTTACCTTTAAGCAGTCAGCCACTTACTTAACTCTACATGACTAAAATCTCTGTATGCAGAGAGAGGTACATGAGGGGCTGTCCTACAGCTGCTTCAAATTCCTCAGTAGAACGAGTTGATTTGTCAAATTATCACAATATTTTTAAATTTCTTGCAAAAAGATTTCAGACTATTATCTTCTTGCTGAAAAGAGGCGTTTCTGGTTTTCTTTCTTTTTTTTTTTTTAAATATGGGGGGTAGATGTATGTGAGTGTGAGAGAGAAATTTTCTGTTGAAAGTTTCGGTCTAATACATTCTTTCTTCATTTTAATAACAACATTCCAGTCAATGCTAATCTTTACATGTAAAACTATGACTATTATGGGTACAATGGAGAACAAAAAAACCCCATTCACACAATTAATGTGTAGGATTTATGCATGTTCAAATGCACGGTGAGCTGAGATACCTCCCCCAACATCTTTCCCTCTACCCCAATAAACTGAATACTTGGCAAAATGAAATAAGTACCATAGAATTTGTGGCATTGCTGCATTTCTTGGGTCTTCTCTGTACAAGGCCTTCTAGAACGTTTGTCAAAGTACCAGCTTTTCTCTTCATCAAAGACCATAAAAAGCAAGAAAAAGTCTCGGGTCGATGCTCTGCTGTTGTTTGACTTACTGAAGGTTCCTTTTTGACAGATCAGTATTGGCCCAATCAAACCAGAGTGAATATCTTTCTCCTAGAAGGTAATAAACTCATATTAGATGCAAAAGTGGATTTCCCAAGAGATGTCAAAAAAATATAGCATTCTGTAGAATGCATCAGGCCCTAAAAATTTGAAGCAGAGGCCAGAATTGCAGTTGCCCTGTATGTTTACTTTCCCCTGCTCGGTCTACCAAAGAATTCCCCAATTTGAATTCTTCAACAGCTTATATCCTCTTTTAACTGAGTGTAAGAGATTAAACATCAGATGGAAACATCACGCCTAAAAGAAAGGAGAGCTATCCAAAACGTGTTCTGCAGTTTACATTTCTATAGCCATAGAGTAACGTCATTTGGAAATATTCAAAACCCAACTGGACATGGTCCTGGACAACCTACTCCAGCTGACCCTGCTTGAGTTGGGGGGCGGCGGACTAGATGATCTCTAGCGATCCCTTCCAACATAAATGTTTCTGTGATTCTGTGATTAACCCCAGCAACACTACCACTTCTATTTTGATTTCCTTACCAGATTTAAATCAGAGTAGTAGATCCAGGACCGACAAGCTGCTCCTGACTGCACAGGTCCCGATCGCCTATTTGCATACCATACGTATATATAGCTGTTATTTGGCTGAACTTCGTCATCTTCCTTAAACCAAGCAGTAGATTCATCATCATAAATGCTTCCCTCAGAGGACTTTTCATAGAGGAGTCCATGAGCATGGAGGGAATATGGTCTGGATGCCAGATTCTTAAAATGAACCTAAAAAAAAAAAAAAAAAGAAAAATATTTTGTTCAGCAAATTCAAGCCTAAACCAAAGTCCCCACAAAATACATTCCCATGACCTCAAACCACGGTCAAGGTTTGTATAATGATTACAGGCTACATTGTGCATGGCAAAGCCAGCAGGGATAGCTTTTGACATCTCCATACACAGTCACCCTCTTAGATGCAGGTAGTTAATTAAAAAGTCTTCCACTGAGTCTAGGTTCCTAGGACTTTTACTGCTGCCTTTCACACCTGGATATGTTTAATTACAGCAAGTAGGGAGATGGGGAGTTTCTACCTCTTATGCTTTGCTGCACAGTCGTACTAAAGAAGGGCACAAAATAGTAATGCTAGACCTCTGTGTGTATCCCTGTCACCAAAGTCAGTGATTGTCACTTGTCCCAGAGAAACATGAGGATGCAGAGATTACATATTTATGTCTCCTTAGAGAATGACGCTCCCAAGCTAAAATAGCCTCTTTCTTCTCTTACTCATGTTTTTAAATGTAGCTCAATGTGTTCCTGTTACGCACTACTCCTACTGAAGTAAGCAGAAAGCAGTGAGATCTACTCTCCCCATCTAAGTCCATCCTTGTGTGTTGGAAGACTGGATGAAGAAGGATGAGAGAAGGGAAACTCCACAGCAATGTGCTTCTTAATGCGTATATACCACTCTATCACCAGGGATACAGTTCCTTTCCATCCTTGTTGTTTGTATTAGAACTAACCAACCCATTTACAGCAAAAGTTTTAAGAGGAAAATACACTTTTTGAACAAATATATATTCATCTTGAATATAAACTTACCAATTTTTAAAAAAAAATTAAGACGTTCCCTTTACATATAAAAAGTAATATTTTCAGTGCAATCTGGGTTTAAAAAACTTAATTTTTGTAAAATGTTAAACTTAAATCTCATTTTACATGACTGATAAGCCAGTATTTAATGTCGGGAAACATGAGAAAAAAACAGAAGGGAATTTACAGTGGATAGGAGAAAAAAAGGATGTGTTTCAAAGGAACACATCACTGTGCTTTCTATGTCTAACACTGCAATTTCTAGCTTTGAAAACTGTTGCCCCATCATCATCTTTTAAAAATTTCTGGTATTTTTAGACCCATTCTATGTCACACTGTAATATCGCCATAAGAATCTTATCCTGCACACATATTCAAAACAGCGACCTACTAGGATAACATCGTCCACTTCAGCCCGGATAACTGGCCCCAGGATACCAAGGTGTTCTTTATATTCATCTTCGTCCTGAAGAGTTGTAAAGGTACTGTCTGTATAGCTTTGGAAAATCACCTTATATGTCGTGCCATCTTTACAGGTTTTGTCATTCATCGTTGTACTGAAAGGAAATAACCAATTAAAAACCCACACAGTGAATCACAAATAATAGGTTTGACGAAATCTGAGAACTTATACAGTAGGAACATCTTAGACTATAAAGAATATACACAAGTGTCAGATGATTCTGAAAATCATAACTTGCAATGTTTAAGCAATTCTAGTTCTACAATTGTATATGAGATCCTTCAAAGATTTGGTCAGCTATCGCTGAAAAACTCCAACTAGTCTCTGAAATGCCACCTAAGCTCCATTTTCCTTTTTTACCATTAGCCTTAATAATATGAATCAGAGCTCAGCTCAGAGTGTAGTGAACCTACCACCTATACCCTTGCTGTCTCACAGATGTACCTTCTCCAGAAAGCTAACAGAAACACATTTCACATTTGATCATATCTGCATTTTGCAACACAGAGCTGGTAAGAAAAAATAAGCTTTCAGGCATTCAAACCATTCTTCAGATCTGAAGTAGAAGCAGCAAAATGCTATTATTCTGATAAAACATATTATTGTCCCTGTAAACCTTGCCTCATTATCAATTCTGCAAAAAACAGAAACTTAACCAAAGTCATCTAGTAGGAAGAAAGGCTGGTTTTCAGCTCTTCACACTGAGACATTATATGCCATGGGCTCTGTTAATTTCACTGGAACTATGCACCCCACACCAGCTGAGGATGAACCTCACTTGGAAGATCTATATAAAGGTCTGAGCTTAAGGATTTCTTTATTTTGCAAGTGGGCAAAGAAACCGTCTGTGATTTCTGCCATTTTTGCAAGTGCCATTTACATGGACTGAGATGATGCAGGAGTAAAACCAGAGAATACTGAAAAAGTGGTGGTCATGGGGGAAACCAATCAAATAAAATACAAATTAAATTTAAGAAATAAACATATGTTTGGAGCTGAATTTTGTAAAATGAAGACTTTCTTGCTCCTGTTTTTGCTGCTTTTGATAAAAACCTGAAGTTGTGGCAGTTTTGGTCTTGTTCATTTCAAGGGCCACAAAGTTCAGCTTTTTGATGAAAAGTGACTAGGAATCCTACACATTGTAGGGTGAGCACTGATCCTAATTTTATGAATTAAGACAATGAATTTTTAGTACAGAGTTTCTCTCAAGTCACATATACACTTTGCTGTGGCATAGTGGCTGGTCTTCCCTGTCAAACTGTAAGAAACCCCCTCAACATTAGCGTTTGTGATCGAATCACCTTTCGATTTCTCTAAACAGCAGGAACAACAATGCAATAATTCATGCAGCTTTATTTTTACTTTCAGTATAAGGCAGTCACCAGTGTGGTTAATCACTTTGCATTTTTCATATATTTGTCAGTACTGGAGCCTTGTGAAGTTGGAAAGTGCTATTATCCCATTTTACAACAGAGAACAGACACCAGAACCACTTCTTGCTAGTGCTAGAAACTCTGATTTCATCCTGCCTATAAGCACATCCTGTCTATATTAGATCAGTTAGCCCATTAAATTCCTGGAAAGACTTTGTACAAGGAGGTCTCTATCCTGTCTCTACTACAGAATCCAAGAACTCAAGGAGGAAGCAAAACAGGTCATTCAAGCATAATAAACTAAATGGAAGTTTCCCTTGACCTCTTACGATGGATTTTTCAACTTCTGTTTTAAAGAGTGTTACCAGTGATTCTACAAAAGAGGGTTAAGAAAAAAAAAAAAGGGGGTGGGGAAGTTCTTAGTTGTGTTGCTCTTGATTATAGTGATCTCTCTCTGACATTCTAGGTGGGTACCAGCCTCCCATCGAAAATTCTTAGGGCTCTGCAACTGAAATGTTGGAAATCACATTGCACGTTACAGAAGCTCTTAAGTTTCTCGGCATGTGAATCAGCATTCTGCTGGTAGCGTGCAAAATAAAAGCAAATGATTTAGCCAAACCTTTTCTTATATCCTGCGTAGTTCCAGCAGACCTCTTTAGCTGCAATATAGTATCTCCTCTCATTTCCTTTGCTACGCAGGTAATGTTCAGCAATGTCATCCGGGTTACGTTGTTCATTGATATTCACTTTTGGGTCCGTCATGTATGGATCATCAAAGCTCACATAATGGTATTCGTATTCACCACCTGATGTTTCCTCACTGTAATATGCTTCTGTAACATATTCGTAGTCTCCATTTTCTTGGGGAAGCCCAATTGTAATCAATGGCTTAAGCTGCCGTGGGGTAAGCGTGTAATTTCGCAACTCTCCATGCCTCGCTCCACTCAGATCCACTGTATGGCTGGCCTCACTGGGTGCCCCTGTGATGTTAGTGCAACATGACAGCGTTGTGTGGTTGGTCTCACCTGGAAACAATGTACGGCCAAACCCTGCCATAGAATTGGTGGGGTTTTGGGGCTTTTTACTCCTTGGGCTCAGCAAGTAGGTCATTTTTGGATATTCCTTTTTTTTCCTTCGGATCTTAATGAAGGTTCCAGATATACTCAAAGTATCATTCACGTTCCCCTCCTTTCCTTTCACAATTCGGTGCATGTGGCTCCCTTTCTGTTTTTCTCCCATTAGATGTGAGTACCCTTGATACTTCTTCATATGCTTCTTCTTTATGAATGCTGTACCATTTCTGCCACGATGATTTAATGTACCACTAACAGATTTATCTAAATCTGCCTCTAATCCCAGACTCCCCTTTGCAGACACCAAATTCCATTCCTCATTTGTTATTTTAGATGAATATTTTCCAGCCCTGGGCAATGATGCTTCTAATAAGTTCTTCACTTCACTTCTTCCAGGGCTGGAATTAGGGCTTATATTGCCTAATGAATGATCTAAAGAAAAAGTGTCTACTTCTTTATCTTTGAGTGGCTTGGATTCAGACAGACTGGATGCATTAGATCCATCTCCTACAATGAGGTCCAAAGCAAGCGTCAAGTTAAGTGCACGCATGGCGTTTTCCATCTTGGTTTCCTCCTCTTCCAGTTCATCATCGTAATCATTTGGAAGATGACCAGTTCCCACCATGGCTGTATCAGATGCATTCTCTGCATGATGCACATAATGAGGTGTACTTGTCTTGTCAGAAAATGAGACATTTTTATTTCGTACATGATTTAGAAGGGTATTCATCTTTTGGATGGCGTAAAATTTAATGGCCAGTGAGCTTCGCCTTTTCCTTTTACTGTTAGTGTTATAATTTCCTCTTCCTGCGCTTTCCTTTTGATGCTTTTCTGAAAAAAATTTACTGTCCTTTCCATCAGTTGGAAGATCTTCTGCAACATTTGTTTGGCCTTCCCCATTGTTCAGCAAGTGGTCACCTGCAGACATGTTACCGTGACCTATTTCGTAATTGTTTTGGCTTCTATTCTGAAACACCAAGTCAGCCTTTCCATCACTTGTGCTAGCTAAAAATAACTCCTCTTCTGCTGTGACTGATGTGTGATTTGACTGGAATGTTTCAGCCTCGACTCGGGGAAGAGGAGTGATAGGATTTTCTAAGAACTTGGAGGTGCTTGTGGATTCACTCCTATTTATAGCTGTCAGACCTGAGCCAGCTGCCACTTCAGAACTTGTGGCATCACTGTTTTCATACTGTTCCCAGGCCAGTGCTGTCAGGTTTTGTTTTTCTTCATCACCTGTTGAATTCCTTGAGCTTCGGATGGAGTAAAAAGAAGCCAGGTAATCCTGATAATCCAAGTCCTCTTTATCTCCTTCTTCCTGTTGTACATCATCTTCAACTGAGGCGGAAACAGCCTTTTTATCAGTCTTGGTGTAAGTGAAATCCACAACATCAAATGTGTAATCTTCCTCATAGTCACATCTGGCATCTCTGAATCTCAGCCTCATGCCATAACTCATCTCTGGGGTACCCCAGGATGCTAAAAGCCAAGTACCTGCAATTGAAATAAAAGTGTTTTTCTAATATACAGTAGTTACAAGAGCAGACATTACCTATCAAGTAAGTGGTCAGGGCAAGTTGCTGGGTTTGTTTCTACAGCACCTGCTATAGTAGAGTGCTGATCCTCATCTGGGATTTTCATGAGCTCTCATTGCAATAAAAAGTAGTTAATAAATGTAAATAAATAATAGCACATATAAATAAATAAATCTCAGAGCTGGAGCTCTTCTCCACAGATTAAGCTGTACCTAGGCCCTAAGTCCAAACATAAACCATGAAAGAGATGGATATGAAAAAGAAAGAAACAATATAAAGGATCCTATGTTTAGATCTAGATCTAAGATCGGGATCTTTTGAGATAAAGTTTTAATTTTGTCCTGTCATTAGCGTTGTATGCATTACCACACAGATCGAGCGTTCTGAACAGGACAAATGTTCTGAGGCAATGTTGACAAATATCTGACACTCACAGTATTTTAAAAGCTTTTGAATGCATAAAGGATGATCTTTGAACGAATAAAGTAATTTGAATTTCCAATCTGGACACAAAGCATTAAGCTGCCAATCTGAAGCATCTTAGATTAACTTAAAGTTTTTAATAATTCCTCCAAAATCTAATCAAAAGATAAGTTCTCTATTTGAAACTAGGATCTGCAGAGAACAAAATATAATCTCTTTCCCTAAACAGCATTGAAACAACTTCTTTGCTTGTTACAGGTTGCTTTTGGAACTAGCATAAAAATCACAGAATAGACAGAATTAACAGAGCTTGAGAAAACCAGCCTTTTTTATTAAAAAGGTCATGTACAGTTCTTATGGTATTTATCAGAATTTGAAGTGACCTGCATAGCTTTCCTTATTTCTAACAGCAAATTTACGAAAGAAAACATGCCCTAGATGAAAAGAACAGATCACATACCAAAATCAAGCAAAAGTACAACTTCATTACAGGGGAGGTTTCCATAAAGTCTGACGGAGTTTTAATGACTCCCTAGTCTTGAACAACAGAAAACACTTAACATACAATACATTTTTAACTTATAAGGTCTTGATGCTGTGTGATCACTGAAAACAAGCTTTGAGGACATAAGGAATTTGTTATTTAAATAGACAAAAGATAAAAAAAAAGTTGGTATTTTAAATAGGATAAGGATACCTAAACCTTGTGGGGTTTTAGGATGATCACTGAACACTCACAGCCTTCAATGAGGATGAATCTCTGTCCTTTTGCAGGTAATTCCATAAGTGTGGACTATATGGGTTCTAGCGTCACCTTTTCAAGACATGATATTAATCCTAGTTAGACACTGAGATGCGTACTGATGGACCAGTGATGCGATTCAGTCAGGCAGACTTTACTGCTGCTAAATGACCACAAGCCTAAGAGGAGGCGTAGCCACTTTGTCCAATACTGACTAGCATAATTTGACAGTCTTGGCCCGTTTTAGCTAACTCAGGATGGACAAGTACGTGGCAGAGTTGGGAATGACACAGTGCAGTTGATATTGGATTGCTTCCAAGGACAATCTTAGAATTGCCTTAAAATGATCATTGCTAACCCCAATACTAATTGTGAAGTGAATAAAAAACAACCAAAAAAAAACAAAAAGAGCCTCAGTATAGCATACAATTACGCTATGTGCTAAGTCTGTGTAGCCAACAAAACTCCATACACATCAGTTGCATTGGGGAACGATTGAACATTTTCCAGTGCTGCGTTTATCTGAAAAGCTTTCTTTTCTATTCAGGCAAGTCCTTATAGACCGGAGATTAAAAAACGTCCTAGAAGAGCTGTCAAACACTACAGTTTTACCACTTACCAACATTGTCCATTTCCACTGTGACCGATTCTCCACTCATTGGAAAAAGGTTCAACACATCTTCGTATTTCCTTTGATACAGAAAAGAGTGCCCAGAAAGGCGAACGGAGACAATCTCATCATGAGTGCCAACACTGGAGAAGTGCCACTGAACCACGCTATCTTGGCAAAATCCAAGGATTTCACTGCTGTCAGACACATAGCCATTTATTGCTAAAACAAAAGCAAAATAAGAGTGGTCTCAATATTTGCAGAGTAAGACTTTTAAAACCTCCTCTTCTTTGTTGTCAGTCCAGTGAACTGGACTCACACTTGCACCTGGAAAGAGACTGGCACAGGGCTGAAACCACAATAGCCTTGATGGAGATTCCAGCTCTGGTAACAGTATCTCTAAGGCAGCAGGGTTCTGTGTCAAAGTTAAATAACCCTTGCCTTTGCTTCAGGGTCCAGAGCCAACCTGGTCCCTAAAATATTGCCTATTTCCATACAGTGCCACCTGGCATGGTTAGAAGTTTACTGACTGTCTAGAGAATTCCCTGATTGCACTACATCTGAGAACAAGCAGTCACTGAATGCTCAGGTTCACATGAGCTTTCATAATATTCAGCTCAACATCCCACTCACTGTGCATTATGTTCGAGTTATAGAACTTGGGATCATCCCTTTTAACACTGGCAGGGTTGCTGCAGTAGTCCTTGATGTTATCCTCTATGTACCAGCTCTTATTTTCATCGAACACAGCAAAAATTGCCTGCTGCTCCCCATCTGCCTTTTTCTGAAAGACAATCAACACAGCAGTTACATTTTATGAGCAGAGACATGTATTAAGGACCCAATCCTACTATCTTTCTTACTTACTATGTAAGCAATATAAGCTTCACCAGAGTTGTGGTAAGCATGGTCCAAGGGCTACGTGAAAGGGATTAGGGGGTAAAGATTTAAAAGTGACAATCCTACTACTGCAACCAGCCCGTGGTAGAGCACTGAGCAAGCCCCTAGCACTGCTGATACACAGATGGTGTATGACCGGGCTCTCTGTAAAAGGACCAGCTTCCTGGTTTGACTTGAACACAAGCTTTTGACATTTTTTTATCCCAAGTGATGATCAAGTCTTTGCCAAGCAAGATTTCAACAGATGGCAAAGAGAACCACTCTCCCAGAACTCTGACATGCTGTTTGGGTTGCTCTGGATTCAGTGATGCCTGAGATTGGCAGACTCTGTTGAGTTGTATCTGTTACAGAAAGGGACCAGCTCAGATCTGAATGTCTTTAGAGTGTGAAGGTATGATAGCAGCACGAGTTTATTATCAAGCCTAGAAACAGACTTTCAAGTCAGGCTGACCTTCTGTTGAAATGCTGCTCTTGCTAAGAAAATCAGAACATAATTCCTCTATCATTGTGGACAGTTAGAGGACTGTTTCTTCAAGTCATTTCTTCAGAACCCTATTGGTTTAGTTGTTCTCTACATGAAAGTTCTCTAAGGGGAGCAAAACCAAATTCACTGTAGATCAAATAATATTATTCGAGCAAAATCTATTTCTAAGACGTTGTCAAACATGTTACCTGCACACCCTTCTGCGTCAATGCTTCACTTTTACAAATCAGAAGTGGGCCAATCAGCCCAGAGGCTATATCTCTCTCAATATCTACAGCACTATGATACAGCCTTGTAATACATTGTGCATCCTGTTCAGTGGGTTGGTCAGTTTTAGCAATTTTCCATTCATAAGTGTATGTCTTCCCTGGTTCAATTCCTCTACTCTGGGTGACGTTGCCTAAGGAAAAAACAAAGAAGGAGAACAGTAATGATACCAGTTTAGAGCCGGATCTTTATATAATATCAAGCTACCTCTGAGATAACTGAAGTTCAGCACAAACTTTCGTCTCTCTAAAATCACAAAAAAAAAAAAAGAAAACTAAGATAGCAAGAAAAGGTATTTGCCTATGCATTGCAGGTAATACCATGGTTTCTCTGTAAGGCAACACAACAGGTCAGCAGAGGCAGAGCCTAGAACTGAGGTCTCCCAGTCACGCACATTCCTAGCCACAGCATCTCCTTCAAAGCAATGAAACCCTCAACAACAGTTAGTGGTATGCAAAATGTAATTCACAAATTTCTTACTTGTGGGATCCACAGGATAATCAGCTCCTTCTGCATTCTTTGAAAGTGTCACTCCATGGAAGTAAATGCTGTAGGGTCGACTGGCCTTATTTTTGAACACAATCTATATTGATAGGCAAATGAAAAAAACGAATTTACTGTTCAGCAAATCATTGTCTGAATACATAACAAAAGTTTCAACTACAGTCGAATTTGCCTGGTTTCAGCCCAGGAAGTGCTGGAAAGGCAAAGGGATGTTTTAAATATTGTCTGATAATATAAACCCACAGTCCAAATGCTGCTGGTACCCCGCTGCTGGGCTTTGTAGAGCCCACTGAGTGAAGTTCAGCTTCTTACACCTGGTCTCTGGAAAATCTAAAAACACTACTTGTTCTTCCAGCTACTAGGCACACACTATCTCAGGGAATATGAAGTTATTGACTAAAGTTCTTAAGAACCTTCAATATGGGATAAAATTTTAAACAGATTTATAAACAAATCTTGTCCCAGATTCCAAGACCCAAAGGGGATATGGGAGGGAAAGGCAAAATGTCCTGCCTATTCTTGATGAAACCAGGAAAAAAAAAAAAAAAAAAAGAAGAAGAAACATGCTAAACTCGAATTCAGAGTCACAGATTCATGGTGCCAATTTGTGATGCATCATTAAGTGATAACAGAAAGGCAAGTGGATGTGACAACAGCACAAGCTTGGAATGCAAATGCTTTGTAGTTTCATTTCATAACTCCATGAAAGAACATTTAACTATGAAAATTGAGTACCATTGTCTAAAACAGCCCCCAAAAATAACAACATAAAGAATGAGGGGCTGATGAAGATTGGTCTCACATCCAAATTCCCCCAGAAGTCCACTCTGGGTCTAGCTTTTTTCCATGTTGGACCAGTGTCAACATACAGATATATTTTACAAAGAGTGTGAATGAAGTGTGTTTATGTTGTAAAATAAAGCATAATCATGGAAACTATAGAGGGAATGCTGAAAAATTTAAGCTAAACACTGTCACTTGTGATCATACCTTTTAATAGGGCCAATATTTATAACATCATATTTTTTGACAAAAAAAACGAATCAACCTAGTTCTGTATCTCTGCGCAACTGAAAATTATGCTATAGTATAAATAATCTCTGAACTTGTTACTTACTTTGACTTTGTCATTGAGTTGAGCTCTGATAATAGGGCCCAAGATTCCAGTTTCCTTGGGACGAGGATTTTCCAGACGTTTAGTGAAGCTGGCATCGGTATATTGCCTAAAAATAGCCTTTTTATACTTTTTACCTATGAGATTTGAGAAGTTGTCCAAGTGCTGTGCTTTATAGTGTCTTAAAAATAAAGGAAAAGACAAATTATCAACAAAACTTGAATACTGACATCTATTAGAATACAGAATTAGTACTCAAGCAACTGGTAGAAACCTCACTGCTTGAAAAAAAAGTCCAAACCCTAAACTAACTTAATGCTCTTCACCCCAAATTCTAACCTAAATTAGGTAAGAAGAAGCTTGGAACATTATTTATGTTTTAGTATCACTTATGACCAATCAGTATCAGAGTTTACATTTAATTTAATAGGGTATACATGCAAGAAAGAAACAAACTGAAGCAGCAGCTACATTTTCAAGATAAGACAGCAGAAATCACTGTTTTCCTTTTACAAAGGCATAGTTGATCTTAGCAAAAATAAACAATTTGCTTACAGTAGCAAAGACTCTAGGAGAGACAGGAACAGATAATCTTAATCCCAGACAAGCACCATACAATAAGTAGTGTTACACTCAGGTTTAAAAACATTAGAATTGTTAATGCTGAGAACGAAACTAGGATAAATACTGGGAAGTAACATGTTTGTCCTGGTCACTTGCCCTTCAAAAATGGTTACTGAATGGGGATAAACTCTGTAATTTTGAACAAAGGAGGAAAAATCAGAGCACTAGGTGGTTAAGTAATGCCATGGAACAAGCAGGGAAAGATATAAGAGTTTGCTCCATGCAGCCCAAGAGCAAATAAGAAGGGAAGCAAATCATACCAAAGAAGGAGGAATAAAGAGTTATGTGAACACTATATTCTAAGGAGGTATATGGAACTATAACCCCATACAGGGTAAGGAATTTGTCTTGTTCTGCTTAAATCCTTAAAGGTTCTTAGGAAGCTTGTAAAGTCATCAGTACTCTAGCAGTGGGGAACTGACACATTGCAAATTCAACCTTACAGTGCACTGGCAGCATTGTGTACTATGACCTCATGTATGTTACAGAACTCCTTCTATTTACCTGAAGTTGAACAAAATAGCCCAATATGCTTACTTATTATGACTTTTACTACATCTACATTGGTGCTGTGCAAAGGTCATTTATAGGGAGACCTCTCCTTCTCCCATTCCCTAAACACTTTATTGTACTGAACTTTTAAAAACTTTTATTCTCCAGAAATATTCCCTCCCTTTCCCTTCCTCTTAAGGATTGTTTATTTCAGCAGAATTCATGGTGAAAAGTAAGTTAGAAAATAGGCTTGTATGCTACTTAAGGCATTTCCTAAATCGCCTTCCTATTTTGGGATCCCTGTTAGAGGCAAAAGAAGGTGTCCACTTTTGGGCTCCTCAGGAAAGAAAGTAATTGACACACTGGTGAGAGTCCACTGGGGGACCACCACAGTGATTAGGGAGCTAGAGCACACGACATAGAAGCAAAATCTCAGTTTATTCAGTTGTGCGAAGACACAGCTAAGGGAGCATCTTATTTTTATCTTCAACTGTGAAATGGGAGATTATACAGAAAACAGAACCAGAGTCTTCCGAGTTGCATAGTGAAGAGATGAGACACAATGGACCCACGGTGCAACATGAGAAAGTCTGATTAGATATATCACGGAATCACGGAATTTTCAGAGTTGGAAGGGACCTCTAGAGATCATCTAGTCCAACTCCCCTGCTGACGCAGGAAAAACTTTTTCACTGTGAGGTTGCAAAGGTGTGCAGAGAAGCTGAGGATTCCCCATGCTTGGAGACAATGAAAACCCACTGGATAAGGCCCTGTGCAACCTGCTGACGCAGGACCGTTGGATACAACTTTGCTGTTGGATCCCCAGAGGTCCTCTCAAACCTGAGTTATTCTGTGATTTCATGTTAACATTCCATATTATGTTGACAAAGTATTATTTTACCTATCAAGGCTGTCTGGAATACTTGGGGCGTAATCCCAAGTAACTTCTTCTGCAGCAATGAAATATTCCCAGCTTTTGACCATGAGACGTTCTTTATAGGAGAGACGACTCTTCTTCACCTCTTTGTCCCCACAGTCTCTTACAGTGAGGTAACCGTGCATTCCAGCTAATTGAGAAGAAACAGTACCATAGCGATTTTCCATTTTATGAACCATTACCAATTCAACTGCATTTCTCATTTCATTAGCTAAGGCTGCCAGCAAGTGTTTGTTCATCTGATTGCCATATTTTCAGGCTTGAAAAGGCTGCATCCATGTAGACTATATATGGGCTGGGAGCCTTCCAAAGAGCCCGTATTAATCAAAAGGAACACAGAAGCTCTCTCAACTAGCCCTCTTTGAAAATACCAGCTGAACAGATAGAAAGCTATTTTTTTCCTAGGTGGTTTTTTTTCGGGTTTTTTTTTTTTTTTTCCCAAAACGTGTCTTTCAGCTCTTACAAGAGAGAGACATTTCTCTCGTTCTTTAAAACAGAATTCTGATCACTGCTGAAACAGATACACCCACTTTCAAATGATTAACAGCAAATACGTTCATCAGATTGAGTGATCCTCAGCTGAGAGTGCTCAGTTTCTCGGGAACAGGTGGTTCCTTACTCATTTTATAATGGTGCTTATCTGAACAGATCAGAGACTTAGATGCTGAAGTACTGATTCACTGTTGCTCTGTGATCTGCACACAGCAGTAAAGCTGCAGATAAGGTGGCCTTTTAGTTCATCGCGCACTTCTCATTCCAACAGAATGCCCTGTTCTCCAGTGGTTTCTTAGTGAAATGACAACCATCTTAAACACTGTAATTGTACCACTGCAAAACAGCAGAAGCCATTTGGGACATAAAGAAGAGAAGGGCAACTCTACAGTTGCCTAATAAATAGAGGTTTCCTTGCCTTGCAGGTGCTTTTGGACAAGAGAAGATATCAACCACCTTCCTTCCTCACTCACTGTCATGTTTACTGTGGTTGATGCTCCTCCCACTAGGTTAACAGTAGAAACCCGGCGATGTCTTTGCTCCATGGACTGGCCATTGACATGAATGGAAAAAATTTCTGGCTTGGAACTCATTCCTATCAAATGCCAGCTAATGTTGTCATATGCACAAGCCTCTAAATCTGAAAGAGAAAAGAGAGTAAGCTTCAGAATACAGCCAAATCACGCACGTTCCCTATGCACACTAGATCTGAAGTAAATTGTTGCTCAAAACATTAAAAAAACCAACCATCTGACTCCTACAATCAGTGTTTGCAACAAGAGGAAGTTTCAGAAGCTTGCAAATGGAATAGATACCAAAATCCTGTGCGTCAGTGGAAGATAGGCATTTAAATCTTACATGCAAGTGACAACCTGACTTATGGTGAGCTGGGGAAGAAGGAAGAAAATGACTGGCCTCTTTTGGAAAGGTGATCTGTCCTTATTTGGAAAAAAAAAAAAAAAAAAAACAAAAAAAGAGAGAAGAAAAGAAAAAGGCAAGGACCCAAGCTAAAGAGCGAGATTGTATCTCGTGACAGTAACTACCCTATCCAATATTTGTTTAAAAAAAAACCCAAACACTTAACACAGTATTTGCTCAATGGACTGGACAGAGATATGAAAGTAGTTCCTCAGGAGAACAATGGGAAAACACTAGCAACAGAACAGCCCCATTACCACCTTCCTAGTCTTCCCACTTAATTGTCTAATTTAATGGTAACTGACTTTCCACTTCCAGGAAGTTCTTCACCTAGTATGTTCTATAATGCTGTAAAACCAGCAGTTCACTTAACCACATCACTCCCTCCCCATTAGCTGAGTTAAAAAAATGAGTGATTTCTTATTTTTTTAAAGTTAGTAATCCTGTTCTTCAAGCAGAACTCTTCTTAGAAGTAATCTTGTTGTTCTTATCAGCAATATGGCATAACTTCCAGCAGCACAGTTTTTCTTCTAGAATTTAGATGCTCACAGACGTTCTAAAAAAGGCTGTATCCCATTCCTCCACATTCCTGTTCTCTTGCATAAAAAGCAAACAAAAGTAATATTCAGTCTTCATCAATATTCATTTCATTTCACATAAGCCTGAACAGTACCTGGTAATGTTCCATCAGTATAGCCGTTAATTGTGTACTTGAGTGATGGTGATCTTTGCCAACTCTTGTTTTCATCAAACACACCAAACATCAGTACATACTCCTTGTTGAAAAGTTTCTGTGACCCATCCTCATTTAGGCTTCCTATGAAAAAGAAACAACAGGTCTTAACTTGAAGCAGAAGTAAAGCAGTTTTCACATCAATGCTCCTTTAAAAAGCACAAAATTAACAACTCAGCAAACAACCTTTAAATACAAAAGACTTTGACAAATACTGCTGAATTGGATCAGTTATAAGAAACCACCTAGTCGAGTTTGTGATGCAAGTGTGATTTCTGTCAACAAGTGGAATTCATTCTGGACATGCCATACAGAACTGGTGTGATTTTACTGATTCTTTTTCTGTAGATTGCTCACATCAAAAACTTCCATTTGCTGCTTTCATCTGGACTGCAGGAACTAAAAATTTGGGAGCTTGCTGACTATTCTGCTTAGGAAGAGACACTGGCAGTGGAAGCAGTGATCTTTAATGTAATCCTTTTTATTTATGAGAGGCTACAAAGTCCTGTTTTCCTGCACAAAGGAAGTCTCAGATCAATGGAGGAATTTAGCTGCTTGTCACGCAAAGACCATTTAGTCAGTGCTTTAACTCAAAAGTCCACTTTTTATAACCTTACCAGGTTATACCGCCTATGCTGCTCTTGACATGTCAGACTGTGGTGGGTTGACCCCAGCCAAGCACCCACACAGCCACTTCAATGCTTCCCCACTCCCAGCAGGACAGGGAAGAGAACAGGAAGAAACAGTGAGAAAACTTGTAGGTTGATAAAGATGGTTCAACAGGTGAAGGAAAGAGGGTAAAAAAACCCAAGCAACATGAAAGAAATCATTCATCACCTCCCACAAACAGACTGATGCCCAGCCAGTCTCTCAAGAACAGCCACCTTGGAAGTCAACACCCCTCGTTCCTCCCACACTGCTGCTGCTTCTTCTACCTCCAGTTTTTATGGCTGAGAATGATATTACATGGTAGGAAATATCCCTTTGGCCAATTTGGTTCATCTGCCCACCTGTGTCCCCTCCCAACCTCTCACCCACCCCCAGCCTACAAGCTGAGGAGGTCTGAGCAGGAAAAAGAGAAAGCCTTGACACTGTGCAAGCACTGTTCAGCAACAGCTAAAACATGAGTGTACTACCAACACTATTTAGCCACAAATCTAAAACACAGCACTGTATGAGCTGCTTGTGAAGAAATTAACTCCATACCAGCCAGACCAAATACATAGGCATGTGGCATACCTACCACATGCAGTGCCCAGTCAAAGAAACCCTGCTCAGAAATCTTAAAAATGCAAGTAGTTAGCCATTTGTCTTTGCTCTAGGTAGAAATATATGCTCAAATTGTCTTGAAGGTAGTGGTCAAACCAATCCATCTCAAACTCATATCCAATTCAAGCCCACAATATATGCATGAATTTGAGAAGCCCGAGAAGAAAGGGAAGCAAGCAAGTCCAAAGCATTTGTCCAGATTAACTCCAACAGTATGCCATAAAATGTACACATACATACAAACACAGAGAAAAAAACAAAGAAAATGAGGAAAATAACAAGTCCTAGATAATACTAAAAGCCCTAATTCTCAAAAACTTCAGGAGGAACTTAATTAATACTAATGCCACTCCTTTAAGGTGATATGAGTAGATGTGTTCTGCAATTAAATGGACATCTATCAGTGAGAAGAGTGCCCTTGTATAACCCACACTGAACCAGTTTTATGTTTACTTCCAGGACAGCTTCAAGGTCCAAGTCCATGCAGTCTGCAGTCTATACAAAATGTTTGACTCAAACTGCAGGGAGAGAGGATTCAAGCTAAGTAACTGACAGAGCTTTCACTAAAAGAAGGATATACAACTTGGAAAAATTTAGGATTTAAGGGACCAGCAAGTAGTTTAAGTAGCTTACACAGTGGTATGCTGTTTCAAACTTCCCTCAAATTAGTGCGATGTACCTAGCAGTTATTTACAAGTCCTACAAAAAAACCAGTTTGTATTAGTGGAGATGGAATTCAATGACTCAAACTGCTAAAACCTCAAGTCCGTTATCAGATGCAAAGCAATTTTCAAAGACTTATAATCAGTTCAAATTTGGCCATATTTTCAAATGACTAGCAAAAGACATGCTGCTCTGCGATTTCAAATCCTTATTACAGAATGGCCTTTAAAAGGTATGGGTAAAACAATTATTTCCTGCTTTATTCTCTGAATGGCTGAACCATTTTGAGTGAAGCTTTAAAAAAAAAAAAATTTATTGTAAGACAGGAAATTTGAGGTCATATATTTGGCAGTTAAGCAACTGAAAATGCAACCAGTACAGGCAAATGTATCTATTAATAGCACTCTCTGTCCATCCTATAATTACAGGATGGATCTGCATGAAAGCCGGCATTCAAGAACTTTAACATCTAAAAGAAAGATGCTGAAAATCATTTACTTTACACTGCATGGAAAGATGTGAAAAGGAAAATAATATATCTTCCCTCATTATCATACAACCTTAACTTTATTAAGAAATGAAACTATTTTACCTTATAGTAGTCTTAAAGCATTTCATTACCTTTCTTACAGATAAGCAGTGCTCCAATCAGACCAGAGTTAAAATCCATTGCCATGTTCTCATGAGAATAATATGCAAAAGTTAGACAAGGAAGGTCAGCTTCTCTTGGACCAACTTCTTCTGTTATATCCCACACATATGTGTAGATCTGGCCTGGAAGTACAGCATCATCTTTTTTTTCTGCAGATGATGTTCTGTCATCATACAGGGAACCTGCCAAGAAAAGAGTCAGTAGGATGGCATGAAGACAAAGAGCAATTAAAGCATCTGGAATGTTCTCCTACAGTCAATTCCAAAAGCTTGGTTTGTTTCTTGCCTATTCTTCAGCTTCAAAGAGATCATCCATGATTCCACTCACATTGTGGAGACTATCATAGGGGGGAGTAGCTATTCCACCATCCTGTTTCTTACAGATTAAGGATTTCCTAGAACTGCCATCACTGCTAAAATGTGGGGCTCTTCATCAGTCTGGCTAGGGTTAGGATGGCATGAAGCTTCAGCCTCTGCTTGCTGATACTCTGTGGAGGAATACTGCCCACTTCATCAACTTTCTAATTGTCTCTCATAAAGCCATTGCGCAGGCTAGCATTGCCTTTCTGCCTTAGGCCTTTTGTGCAATGCATATCCAGATGGCAGTAACGGCTCATATCTGTGCCTACCATATCCAATAAATCTGCAATATGACAAAGGGGAGCCAGAGAATCAAAATCCTGGGTGCAAAAGGCACGTTAATAAGAGAGTCAAACTTGACTACCTATCACTTCCAATAACGTTCTGTTCAACTCCATGAGATGGGGTTGCAAAACACCACAAAGCTGAGCATAAAATGCCGAGTACCAGAACAACACGATCAGCACTGTCAACTGCCTTTACCAATAACACCTTGATGTATGTTATTGCAAAGGATTTGGAAAAGATTTTTTTAAGACCTGTATTTAAGAGTTTACATGTCCTGAAATAGAATATTTTGCAATTACATGGGGGTTGGACCAGGTGACCTCCAGAGGTGCCTTCCAACCTCGACCACTCTATGACTCTGTAAAACAGTATTAGCACACAGGCAGCCGGTCAGGAGACTGTGCATGTCAGGTGACACTCATGTTCCTAATGTTACACTGATGGCCAAGAAAGGAGCTAACAATGGGTGTGAAGTTTTAATCCAGGATCAACAAATATTTGTGTTGCACATATCCTCAAACATCGGTCTGGGTCCCCTCTCAGTATTTCATGTGGTAGTCTACAAGGAAATGAACAAAACATGGAGCTTTTATAGTATTTACCTTCTGCATTTTTGTTGTAAACTATGCCTTGGGGATGAATACTGACCGGCTTGTCAGCCATATTCTTAAGGTGAACTACTAAAGTGTCTCCCACTTCAGCACGCAGAGTTGGTCCCAGAAGTCCTGTAGTTATTCAAAATAAAGAGAGAGGAAAATGTGAGCAAAACAGTATGTTTAATGAAACAAAGAGTTCTCTCTCCCCATTAGGGAACGTGAGCTCTCAAAGTACAAGTTGCAAAATTAATGGCAGAGAATGTAATACCACTGCAATGAAGATTTACCCATAAAAAGGCACGTGGGGATTTAAAACCTGCAGCTTATAGTCAGGAATGTTATAAACTGTATATCTGGCAACTAGCACTTAAAAATCACAGCAAAATGGTAGATTTGGGGAAAAAAGTTATTTCCAGATACAGAAAATTTATCAAAAGGTTCATGGGGAATTTCTAGGAATCCTTCACATACAATTTAATTAAACAGTTTTAGGAAGGCAGACGTTTTATAGTTCAAGAGTTTAGAGAAGACGCTTTATAGTTTAAGAGTTTAGAGAAAGGCATTCAAGCACGTTTCTTTGAGTAGCACTCTCAATGCCAGAAGTCACAGAACACAAAGATCTTTGAATCCCAAAATGTTAACTAAAGAAATAATCAGCTCCATGTTGCAAATTTCTTGAGGCATAGCCTGCAAAATTTTTCAAGGGGGGCTTGTATCCCTACTCCCCATGTTGCAAAAATAAGCAATGGAAGAAACCTGCTAAGACAACCTTTGGCTTGTTAGTCTCTTTCCTTGTAAACTATTTTCTAAATTTCTTTGAAAAGAAAGAAGCAGATTCAGAAAACACAGGAGAACAAACAAAACTGGAAGGGATCAGATCATAGTCTAGACCTTTCAGGGCAACTTGTAACAATTTCGTATCACCAACCTCACACACATTTACTTTGAAATCTAAATCTGAACATCTAACATCTGAAGTTATTTTATCTATTGATATGAAGTGCAGACAGACAACATAAGTACTCTGCGTATCGGAACACAAGTACCATACTTACGTACGGCATAAGTACAAGAACTTGCACCCATCATTTAAAGCATCTTCAAGCAGTAACAGATGCAAAGGCAAAGGGACATCTTTCACACCCAGCCTCAGCTTTCCTTCTCCTTTCCCCTGACCTACCAGAAACATACTTAGCCTCAGGCCTCAAGCTCCTTCCATCTGAATTTATAGTGTTACCACTGTGACTGTGCCATACAAGTCTAAATGTGTAGGGGAAGCCTCTTCAGATGATGCAAACAAAGGTAGAAACTTTGTACTGTGCAATTAATTTGCAGATAGCACTGAGCCCCAGCCTCTGAAAATCCAACCTCTCTATAGCCTTTCAAAGCCTAGTGCGCTGTCGAGACCTCATCCCCTGTGCCTATTTGATTTATGTGCAAAACAATGGACACAAAAACACAAGCTTGCTTTGCTAGTTGCTGGCTTTATAACAAGGAAACAAAAGTACTCAGAACATTTCCTTCCTGTTTACCTGCAAAGATATTTGCTGGCTTTTCTTTTTTAAAATCCACTTCATATTCTCTGTAAGAAATTTTCTTAAACACAGAATCTGAATGTTCCAATCTGAAACCAAAAGAGTTACAAAAAAATTAAAAGGACAAAGATTCCTAGAGATGCCACTGCTGTTTAACAGTTATCTCCGAAAATTAATCTTGGAATTACATTTAATCACTTGCACATTTTGCTGAAGGCAAGGCACACAGTCCAACTCTTTGTAGTGTCTTCCCCTCTCCCTCGTACTCCCTTGAATCTATGATGTTCCTGAGCTAGGCCATTTCATATTAGACATTCAATTACACTACCTAGCACAGTTCACCCCTGATTTTGCTGGTGATTTCTATAGGTCCTTTTGATTCTGCAATGAAGATGTCTTCGTTGTGTCCTTTTAAGATAAAGAGGAAGATGTCTTCACCATGCCTAACCTAGAAAGCATCTGACAAAACACAGTGAAAGAAATCTCAATTTCTCTTTACTCAGCCCCATGCTTGAACTTTCACAAGACTCACCACAAGGATTCTACAACAGCACTAACAGCAAGCTCCTGTAGCAGCAATGACCTTGGGGGCAAACACAAAACTGTTCACTGACAACAACTAAGGATCTCGCAGCAAGTCAGAAAATTGCTTTCTGAGAAACACTGCAAGTGTCCTTAGTCTTGTTATGTAAATGAATCAGGAACCCAGTAGACCACAAAATGTTTTCTTAGAAAATATTTAGGCAAACAAAAGGAAACCAGTACACGCTTCTGGAATAGAAAATAATGTTGAGAAGAGGGCTGGAGGGATAACAGCCTGTATTTAGTTTCACATTTACATGTTGATTTCTTATAGTATGCATGGTGACTGGATCCAATAGTAATTCCATTTGATTTTTTTGTAATGCCCTTTCAGGCACATTTGGTAGTGGGGAGCTGACGGGCTGCTCAAGCATAGAGATGCTGGGCAGAGATAACATAGTGAGCTCAATTCAGTGACATTCAGGGTCCATAAGGGGGAGATCGCTTTTTGTAGACATCTTTTGTAAATCCCTCTGCAACACTCTTGCAACAGAAGAGTCAGACAGAGGCAGTTCATGTTTCAATTCATTCCCCTCACTTTAAAGTCATTGATAAAAGTTTGTTTTCACTCTTTAAGGAGAAGGTTTTGATCCATAACCTTCATCGACAAGTGCTGTCCTTATGTGGCAATGTTCAACAGAATATATATACACATAAGACTTCAGGGTGGAAGGGGAAATCTGTCAACACCAATTGTACAGCTAGAAGGAACAAAAACCATAGCTTACTAACACCTCAAAAATCTCAGATTATGCAAGCAGGTCTAGTTACTTAACTTTCAGGAAGGGCAGCAACAATGCTGCATGCTCAGATATTATGTTTTCACTTTGCTCTGAAGTGTCTTACAAACATCAGATTCTTACACTGTATTTGGACATTCAGCTTCTGCTGAAATCAGAACAAGTTACATACTGTCCTGGTTTGAGCGACACAGGACTAATTTCTCTGCTAATGCTTGGGAAAAATGCACTTTTAGAAGACTCTACTACCTGAATTTGTGAAAATATTTACTTTATAGCCAGCTATGGTGTCTGGGTTTCAAGGTCTCAGTGTTTTCGGGCTTGCCAGGTGCAGGGATGAGGAGGAGCGAGACATGGACACTTGACCCAAGCTGGCCAACAGGATTATTTCATACCATGAATATCACATTCAATATAAATTAGAAAGTTTAATGTGAAGTGCTCTTTCGCCCTTAATGGCTGTGATCCAGAGAACTTCTTGCCTCAGTGCTGGACCCCTGAGGCCTTCCCTTCCTTCCAAAGCTGGAGCGCTCAGTGTCTGACATTTGCTGTCCACTGCTGGGAGCGCACAGCTTCCTACTGATAGAATTAGCTGAGTATAATCCTTGTATATTTTACATTGGTATTGGGATCAACATTGGTTCTTTAGTGTTATTAATGTTAATTATCTAGCCTTATTCTACTAAATCTGTTTATATTTCAACCCTTGGATTTCCTTGTTTTTTTTCCCCTGATTCCCCTTCCCGGGGGCGGAGAGGTCATGAGGGGATAGAATAATTGTCTAAATGACAATAAATTGTTGTGGGTTTCTCACACCATAACACATATCCAAATGCCTTTGGGATCCATGCCATTAGCTCTTCCTTAGTGAGGATCTTTGTGTTAGTTCGGTTTTCTTGAGCTAAATTTCTATAAGCTCTACAAAGTTCATCAGACTCATTTGGGATGTGACTTGCTCTAAATACTTATGCAAGATACATCAATACGTACTGTGTATGAAAACCTCCTAGCTAATCATAGAGTATTTCAACTGAGGTTTCAGGCAGTCTTGTGGGTCTCTACTGCATGAAAACAGTCGATCCACAATGTGACGTTTAATGAAACAGCAGTTGATGCATCCAGTGCAGATGAGAATGAAGTTCTAACTACTAAATTAATATGCCTGGCTCAATACTTAAATGTAGGAATATGAAGCCAAATGCCATTTAAATTCTGTTTTCTTCTGTCTTGCCACTTTGACATTATGCTTATACCAGTGGTACTGAACTTCCAAGGGGAGTTTTAGAAATCATACAAACTTTGTTTCAGTTAAGTCTTGAAAAAAGAATAGTTAGAAAGTCTAAATCTGTCCTTTCCGTAACATCCAGAAATGCAATACGTATTTTAAAAAAATAATCACAAAGTAAACAAAAATAAAGAAAAAAAGCCATCCACCAATAAAAAAAATATGGAGTAGTATCCAAATACATCCTTCAATGTTGGAGAACAAGTAATTTGTACCATTTCATGCCACTTCATGAAAAAATAAAAGTTGTGTATGGTGACTATAGTGAACACAGCATCAGAATGAAGCCTAACTTAAACAGAATTCTGAATTACGTCCAAGTTTTGTCATCTACAGCATTGCACTTTCAGTGTTTATAATCCTAAGGATAATAGAAGTAATACAAATAAGATATTTTATATGCTTGATTGGCATATGCATGGAGGCTGGCCATTCCGCAATGCTGTCTGAAAAAAAAAAAAATGAAATCAGTATTTTCACTTAACAAAGTATAGCAATGCTTGATCCTACAACCTTTACTAGGTAGAACTCAGGAAGGACATTTCACAAAAACTAGTGAACAACTCAGAAACAACATAGC
Organism: Burhinus bistriatus; assembly: GCA_013397275.1. NCBI lineage: Eukaryota > Metazoa > Chordata > Aves > Charadriiformes > Burhinidae > Burhinus > Burhinus bistriatus. The sequence continues at coordinate 323,647 of VYXH01001409.1, read as the reverse complement.
TAGTTCCAAAGTTCATCAGGCTCTGATTTAACTGAAAGCGATAGTATCCAAATTGGAACAGCAAATTCTACAGTCTGAAAGTTTTAAAAATCTTACCAAACCATGGCTCAACTTAACATTGCCCCAAATCCATATACCTAAAATAATTACATTAAAAAAAAACAAACAAACAACAAACAACAACCTACACAGAAGATGATAAAAGCAAGCCCTGGAACATATTTAAGAAAAGCGTTCTGAAAACATAAAAATAATTCTATCCACTAATGAAGTAAATTAAAAGGAGATTTTAATACTTCACTGGCTCCAGTTCAGATCATGCTGTTTAAAGTCACACAAGTTCCTCTGAAGTCAACAGATGAGGCTCTAAAGTCCTCCTGGGCTCTAAAACTCCACAGGAGACATAAAACACTTCCAGTCACAAGCCAGGACTAGTTTCATCCTTCTTATCCTGCACTTTGTTACCTGGACTTTTCCTCAGATTCCGGTTTGTAGGTCCAGCTAGTGATCTGAGCAGCTATATAGTGCTCCCTGACCTTCATTGCTCCCACCACATGCTTCTTAGAGTCTGGCCACCATGAACCAAGCAGAAGCAAGAGAAAAAGACGCGTGCAGTGGAGTGCCATGGTACAGATGCCTGTTGATGCTGCTCTGAAAGACAAGGCAGAAACCACTGCTTTTATTGCTGTTGTTGCTTCTAACTTCCCCTCAGGAATCAAATAATTGTGATGCAAGAGGGTAACCGCATTTGCTACGCTCAGGTCATTGCTCTTCACCTCCTCCTCCCCTAGCTGACAGGGATCCAATAGAGATTAAAAAAACCTGTTTAAACTACCTTCCCTCCCCTCCTCCACACCACCTTCAGTGAGAGACAAGCAACTTCAGCCCCACTACAGGCTTCAGGGGGGTCATTGTCTACTGAAGCAGCAGGGTATCAGAGGCAGAAAACAATTACTTTCTACAATTACAGGATATTTGACTTGCATAGTGAGGAAGAAGGGGGGGGGGGGGGGGAATTTTGGTGCTTCCAGCAGAAA
>VYXH01001409.1:291572-322581 GCA_013397275.1 Burhinus bistriatus | reverse complement strand
TATGCGAGTGAGGTGAGAGGGGGGGGGGGGGGGCATATTTTCTGTCTTCCCAGAAAACAGAAACCCAGCACACGGCTGGTGCTGATGGAAATTTCCCAGTTAGATCCTACATCTCCTAAGAAAACATTCCCTGTTAGAAAGCAAAATGCTATGGGATTAGGTGTGGGGACTAGAAGAGCTAAATCTAGTTCAAATCTAGTACATATACTGCGTACTCACAGTAAGTCAGTTACCTTTCCAAACATGTTATCAGCTTCAGTTTCGTTCCTACTACACTCTCAAGTATCTCAGGTAATGGATAACGAACTGGCTACTCAGTGGCAGCTAACAGGTCAGCCTGAAGACTTGCCCATAGTCAGAACCCTTCTAATCTAGTCTTGATTAGGATCTGTTGACATTTATCTGAAGAAAAATGATTAGGAAAATACCTTTTGATAAGCTATTACTAATGTCAACTATATTGACAAAAATATTTCCCTGCTTTTGCCAGTACTGAGAAGTTTGTCAAAACAACAAGGAAATTGCTGAGTGTGTTTCCCGTACACTAAAATTGCTGAAAAAAATAAAAACCCCCAGCTACTTTTTTTCAGGGATAGAAGATTAGAACAACTTGTTCAATAATGTTTTGCTAATGTTTTCATGAAAAAATTACCTAAAATCCCAAATCAAAATAATTCCATTCCAGAGCCAGACAAAAGTAAGGACATTTCCTCAGACTACTTCAAAAGAAAGCCTGATCAATTCTAGGTTTGATACGTTGTTCAACAGCAGAATGGTCTAACTGGCAGCTTGGTTAATTCTATCCAAATTATATTGTACCACATGACCTTAGAAGAGATAGGGAGGATGGTTGGGAAAAAATGGATGAAGACCAATAGCTGAATGCTCCCTACCAAACTTCAGAATAGTTTGGTGCCTAAACCTGAAATCAATTGTGATCACTTGGACACTATAAGACTACAGAGATCATGGGACAGTTTCCAGACAGCAAATTGAACTTAAATTACCTCCTACTGCATCTGCATGGAGTTAGTCACTTGTTCCCATGAGCCGCTTTAACACATACATTATGTAAGAAAAGGATTTAAAAACCCAAAATCCAGCAACAATTAAGTTGGACCAGAATGCATGCATTGATACTGAAGATAAAATCTTAGGTAAACACAGTCCAATAGTATTTTGTTACTAATTAATTATCGTTTTGATTAAAGTACTCACTATAATCCTTGGTAAATTACTTCAACAATTTTTAATTAAAAAATTATAATATGTGCCTCATTTCTACTCTGGTCACAATCTCATCTCTGCTCAGGATCTATTTCAATGGTGGTGCTTACGCGATGATGGTTGGTGTGAAAATGCCTATAATATAGATTTTATCAAAGAAATCTCTGGGCAGATGGACAATTCTTTCCTTTGATCCAGAACTGATGGGAAGCAGCTGATGCTGAAGTGCCTGGCACATTCTGTTAAACCTAAACCATCTTCAATTTTAACTTAGCTTGTCTCATCTCCAGGTCTTCAACATTCATACAGAAGCACACAGAAAATATCATGCACCTTTATCAGAACAGAAACTGACTCATGTTTGAGTCCAATCTCCGCCCATTGGGCTTTATAATGCTGTTCCTAAAGCTCCTTCCCATACAGGGATTTGAAGACCTTCTTGTATACTTATGTGACTGTCTGAGGAGATGAAACTAAAATACAGTTTAAACAAGTCTTCCTGTAATTTTGTTTAATGAAGTAAGTGTTTGAATTTTCCATTATATGTTTCTAATACTTAATTTTCCCCTGTAATAAAAGCTAAAATATTGCAGGCTAAAAATTAATACTCAGAATATCTGCTTAAACCCCTTTGCTTTGTGACTGTCAGCTGGGAATCATCAAAGCTGACATCAATTAATTACTTCTCTTATCCATTTTGATGAATTTGGGGGTTGTATTTTTCAAATTTCTTAGCCAATGAATCATGCAGTACAGATCAAATGGTAAAAGGAATTAAAAATTCATTACATTAGTGAAATTACTTTTACAAGAGTGGCCGATAATACTGATAGTTTTAAAGAAGAATATCAAATTAGACCAGATATACTTTCCATTAAGCTACGCTAATTAGCATGTATTACCCTTCTTTAATCCTTTAAAAACAAGAAGTCCAATATTGGGTCTCCCTTATTTTCTTCTCTACCTGCATGTCTTATGATCAATGTAAGACTGAGCCACCTGCAATTATCTGGGTCAGCCTGTTTTTTTTTTTTTTCTTTTTTCTTTTCTTTGAGCTATTGCATCACATTGTCTCCTCTATGCTTTGGGAAGTTTCACAGTGTTCTGAAAATCATTATTAATAATCCAAAGACCTTGTTCCCTTTCAGCTGATCATTAATTTCTAACACCTGCAATTATATCCTTAGAGTGTCTGACATGGTGAAAGTCTAATATATACACATAATTTTTTTAGTTAGTGCTGGTTACCTGCAAGCTATTACTATTAGTCACATGACAAGTGACTACAGAATACATTCTTCAGGCTGAAGTCTTCCAAGACAATGCACCTTTATTGTCTATTCATGTATATAGCCACGATCTTAACTACTTCTACTTCACGACACAGCACATGCAGCAAACTTCATATCCTATCCTCATTGCTTACCCACATGCTCAGATGTAACTGACATTTGGTTACCAGCAACATGAAAGACATTGTTGGAAAAAGCCATGCATGTAGGAGCACAGGCCTAGTCCATACTGGCAAAACAATCTCTGCAGCACAATGAACAATGTTATTCCCAAAACTAAGCAGGACCTTTGGGATGTACTGATAGTGAAATGCCAAATGAAAAGAAAGCATGGAACGAGAAACAAAAGCAGTACTTTTTAACACTAAAAACAGGTCTGCATCTTCTAACTGGGGAAGATTACTGTCTTTTCTGACAGTAATTATGGTCCTAACTCTTTTTACGCTACATGTAAGAACATACTAAAAGAGTATACTCTCAGTACTGCTCTAAGGCTGACCTTTAAAACTAACTGGGCTTGCCAGTTTTTCACCCAGAATAGCCTAGGCCAAGTCTGAGCAATCAAGAACAGATAACTCTTTAAAAGAGCTGTAAAGTGGTGACTTGCAACTTCTTGCAAATTACAGATTAGGACCCACCATAAACTTGGTTCTACTTCATAACAGATGCTATCCTAAATGCTAGCAGGCAAGGATATCCTGATGGCTGCCATCAGTTAAAACAATTGTATTATAGTAACTGAGAGGGAGCTAGTATAGAGAAAAACTTGTAAAACAATTATTGAATTGGTTGCTAATAATGCCCTAACATAGATCTCTCTCTCTCATTCAAACACACAAATCAAGGCACTATGGTCCAGTAAGCATACTTTGTTTAGTGCAGGGTGAAAGGACTTTCATGGGCAAACAAAGAGTTAATTATTGATCAGCAGTGAACACATGGTTCTGAATGTAGGTAAAAGACAGAGAGGTCACTTACCAAGTCTGTGAGGAACAGCTCAGAACAGAAACCATCAGATAAATATCTTCACTTCTGCAAGAAGGCACTAAAGCTAAGAAAGGTTAATCTGCGAAACAGCTCATTTTAGAAGTTTAAATTAGATGTACTATGTTGAAAACCACGAGTAGTCAAAAAGGAAAGATGGCAGAGAAACTTAGGCTTTCTTTCAGACAACAACTTATTCAAAAGGATATTCAAAAGTATATGCATTTTGTATTTGATGGCAGCTCATATAAGAACGTATTCTGCGTAACTGTTAAAGGAAGGCAGGCAGTGTAACTTGTGTGGTCGTAAGCTACAGGGCAGCAAAAATGTACAACAGCATTTCAGACTGCTCTGGTGCTAAAGGCTTCAGAAGATACATAATCATGTTGATTCAAACCTAAATACATTCACATGTTTTAAACCTATATTTTTCCTTAGGAGAAAAGCAACTGTACTTGATTAGAATTGGGCGTTTCTCCAGTCAATGTTTGCCAAAACCAATTATTTAGCCGTACCCAAAACTATTTGCACGGAAATGCTGAATTCAATAAACAGTTTCAAAGAAAAAGAAATATGTGACTTTTCTAAATATTGTAAAATCTAATTTCAGTGCTTTAACAAAGTTGTCTAAGACCACTGGTTTTTGGTCTGAAAAAAAATTCATTTTAAGGAACAAAAAGAGAGGTGGATACACTAGCTTCCTCTCTTCAAAAACTACACTAATAATGTCTGACTCAAAATTTTGGACTGATGCAAAAGAAGCTTCTTCCCTCCCCATTTAATTTTTGCCAGAAAATTTTCAGTTTGGCTCCAGAAAGAATTTTGCTCCTACGCTAAACCATGTTTGTGTTCTCTGTGTTCCAGTTTGTGTTCTTTATTAAGAGATTTCTTTATTTGCCCAGGCTTACAACTGATATGCTAAATCAAACCAGCTGCTCATGTGGCTAAGTCAGTCTAGCAGCATATTCAACTTGGCTTGCTTTCTGTAGAGAATAAAAGTAGTAAGAACATCAGTGCCCACAACATGACGTTAACCAGGTGGTGCAGGACTGCAAGAGTTTGCAGCTAGGAAGATTTGCATCTTTATCATAAATCCTTGTTGGAACTGAAAGTGGATTATCAAACAAAGACAGCCTCTTATCAAGTTGTATACATACCTACTTCCAACAACAGGTAGGATACTTTGGATGAATTAACTTTTCCTTCTTTCATATGGTTACATTTTCTACAGCCAGGCTTTTTTTTTTAAAAAAAAAAACAAAAAAAAGTAGACTTAGAACACTTCTTACAAGTTACTAGCAAAGGAGGTTGTTTTCCAATAGGAAAGCAGATAGCTAAGTTTCAGGAAGAAACATGAAATCAGTAAGCTTTTAGCATAAGACGACACTAAATTACATCTATCCCTATGGACTTTACAACACCCAGACAAATTCAAGGCATTCCAGTTCTCTAGCAATGAATCGCGCTGTTTGTTAGCAAGCTGGTTAGACAAGCTCCACTTTCCCACACATAAAAATGCAGCCACAGAAGTAAGAAGTTGAAATTCCCCTCATTCTTTAACACTACTTCCACCATTCATTATTTCTACTTTACACTTTGATTAGACTTTTAGAAGACTAAATACAGAAGTGCTCTTCCCGCATATTGCTTGGAAGTTACTGCTTTGATTTTTTTCTTCTATGTTTATGTTTTATTGGAAGCAAGTCTTTTTTGCATTTTAAAATTATTTATGTAAATTGAGGACTAGGTATCTTAAGTTTGACAATAGAGCTTGCGATGGTCATTATTTTAAATTTATGTAAGGTTATTCCCTTTGCATCATAACCCATTCCCTGTGCATAACTTTGGTTCAGATTCAGTGGAATCAAAATTTCACCCACATCTACACTGCATGCAGCGCCTGTAAACCAGGATATACTCAAAGTCCAAGATCAAGTGAGAGAGATCTAGAAGGCAAGTAAAGAGCCACAAGAACTGTAAGATGTGTGGCAGGAAAGGGACTCCAGCAGAGCAAAACTTCTCAGGAGCTATTTTGATGTAGAGGCAAAATTCAGACAATTAATGACCACGCAGGATTTGTCAGAAGCTAAAACTGAGGTTACTGTTTGCATATGTTTATAGCAGTTCCTACAGCAGCAATCTTCAGTTCTAACAGGGATTTCTAATACTAGCCCTGAACAGAAGAAAAGGATAAACATACAGTACAACTGCTGCAAGTGTACCCACGTCAAATTTGCTTGCTCAGGTACAGCCAACTTTTATATCCAGCCAAGCAGAGCACCACGTATTAGTCACCAAGCATCAGGTTTTGTGATAAATGCCGTAAGATATTAAATATCATGGTGCTGATGGAAGCCATTGGCAAGTTCTCTTCAGTTCTGCTTCTCCTCTGTTCTTCTGCTTGAGTCAGAGAAAAATACCTTAATAAGTTTATACTTTAAAAAAAAAAAAGCCACTTACAGCCTGACAAAGAATGCGGTATTTGTTAACTCAACATACTGCAGACCAGCAAAAGACTAATCTACCTTCCTAAAGGAAGAGAATAGACACCTTTTAGGGAGAAGGATATTTCAAAAGATTCTGACAGAGCAAAGGAAAAAAACCCAACCAACCAAACAAAAAAAACCCAAACCCATCACTGATGATTATTTTAAGTCATACTCCCTCTTTCTTCCCCTCCAAAACCCCCTATTTGTCGGGTGGAGGACAGCTACTTCCTTTGTTACCAAAAAGCCCAAAACATCTTTGAGACTAGTCTGATCAGGAAAATTCTATGGCATGACTCAGTGGGTGTGGTTAAGTTTTAACAGGTTTCAGATAGCATTACGGTTCAGTTATACAGACATTGCTTAAGATACTGTCCAAGAAAGAGGAAGTGAAGATATCAAAAGAGGAAAGCCAATTTAAGCATAGTACACAGAACTTGATTACAGGCTCTCGTGTAAGTAAAAGCATGGTACAGAGGACACCCAAGATAGGGACCAGTTGTGCCAGGACAGGGACCAACCCTCCTAACCCAACAGTAAATTCAGTAAGTTGCAGACACCCAACTTCAGATTGCCTTGCAAAATGCAAGGTGGATGTTTGGGAGACAAAGATGCTCTCCTGAAATCTAAGCAGAGTTTAAGTGAAGCTAATAAATATAAATATATATACACACATACATATATACAATGGTCCTTTCCTCCCATTTTCATTAATGAAAAACTTACATTTCACAGGGCAGAAAGTGGCTGCTAAAGCCTGGATGTGTCTGCAATATTTGAATTCATAAACAACTCCATGGATATTTACCCCAAAAAGGAAACCATGCTATTAGACTACCAGTTAGCATAGTTGAGGCAGACGTGTCGTCAAGAATGAACCTTGCTGTAACATAGCAATCTTATCCCTTTACCCCCAAACTATAATTTTGTCAATAAGACTGTTCTTGCCTTTACTACAAGATGAACACACTACATACTAATATTCCTCCTTTGTCTCCCCAAAAATTCCGTCTCAAAACACTAGTCTTGCTCAAGTGTAAATCTGAATCACCTTTCAAAGATGGTTTAGTTACAGCTGGTTTAGATTAAGATGTGTCAAACTTTTCCTAACAAGATAACCACTTATTTTCTTTCTGCTTTCAAAATCCTTTTCCAGCTAGAGGAAACAGAGCCATTCATAACTGGGGAAAAGCCCACATAACTCAAGTGAATTTAAGGGAGAAATAATAAAAAACGCCACATTTTCAGGAATCAGCAATGAAGCCAGAAGCATTAGGATTCTAGGAAAGCAGATTTTAGCTTCCAATATAGACAAAAATAGTCATCTACTCAAAAGAAATTGAGGAATTATGGAGAAAAAAAATCCCACCTCTCAGTGCAGTGTCTGTATCAGAATGACAGTGATTTATTTATATTACACACAAAGATTTTTATTAAAAAGGCTGGTAATGGAACATTTTATTTTGATGCATCAACTTGATAAAAGGTTAGTTACAGAAATTGTGTATAATGTTGTATAAGTCACATGAATGGGTTATTTTAAAAAAGATTTGATAATTAGAGGAGGACAACTCTTATTTTAGTTACATTGTAAAGTGCCTCGTGTAGTCATATTCTATTGTTGGAATGACCGCCTGTACAAATTTCAAGAAAATAAGAAGGTACCTGAGTTTCTTGTTAAGGAAAATGTGCAATAGCTAGAAATCTTGTAAAACAAAGCAGAAGTCACATTCAATGATCTGCTCAACAGTATTTCTTGCCAATAGGAAAATAACACCTAGCAATTATACAGAGTAGAACTATGGTAATGACATCTGATGCTTGCACAAACGTACAGGCCTTCCTGTTTCAAGTTAAAGCAGGGAACCAGGAGTTATTTTCAATAAACCTTACAAACACCACACAAACGTTTACAATCCCATTTACATACTTAATATTTGTTATTAAAAAATGCCAGTGTGAATTGTACCTAGCAAAGTTAATCCCTAGCTACCTTCCTGTAGCTGCAGGGAAAGTAGGTTCTTCCTCAGTATTTCAGTGGCTCAGAAAAAGAAATAGATTCTTGTTTGAACCATCCTTTGAAAGAGTTCCTTCCTGTTGATGAAGGACAGTAGAGATAGCTTTCCTAAGCTGAGAAGTCTGCCTTTGTAGAGGAGACCTTCCTCATCTCCCTTGTGTATATCACCTTCAAATGCATGTTGGGCCTGAACCTGCAGTCTGGAGTATACTGGATAATTATGAACTAAAGTGTCTGTCCACCTGTGACTGAGGCAGACAGTGAACTGAAAAGTTAAAATAAATCATTACTTTCAACTGACAATTAAGTTACATTGGTACTGGATATAAGTAAACTCTACTATTTTGGCATGTCAGTCTCATGCACCATTCATTTCTTAACAAACACAAACTACATGATAATGAGGGCAGAAATTACGTGCTAAAACTCCCTCAAATTGTTAAGCAATAGCAAAAAAAAGTCATCAAAATTTGAAAATAAGCTATTTCTAACTATTGAGGAATAGAAGACTTGAACTACCTTACCAGAAAAGTTGTTTTCCAGTTCAGTTTCAGCTGCTTGCTGCACAAATTGAGCAAGTCTCAACTTATATAGTGAACGAGAATTTTACTGATTCAGCGCCTATAACTGCCCAGTAATCTCCCCTTGCTTGCCTTATAGCAGCAAAAGAACACTATTTTGAAAGGACACACTTGCTTCTAACACGGAGGTTACTTCAGTCAGAAAGCATAGTATCAATTACTACAAAGCACAACTAAGATCAATCACCTTGCTGAAAGAAAATTCTAATTGTGAGGCATTTCATATTGATGTTCAGAACGGCTTCAGTAATTTTCATTGCTTTTTTGTCAGCTGAATGTTTTACTAAGATATTGCTCACATGCAAGGTAGAGAATAATGGGACCTCTACACCGTTCAGAAATGAATCTTAGATTCAAATCCAATGCAGAAGCTGCTGTACCAAGAGGCGCGATCACACTCTGGCCAGAGTCTATGAACCTTCAGTCTCATCCTCCTACACTGGGACCTCAGTTTCATACTCACAGCCACCTCCTTCACACCCCTACAAACAAGGGCTCAATTCTGTTCCTTCAATCCTACCTACTTTCCTTGTTCCTCTTGCTACTCTCCCCCCCTGCCCAACAACTGAACAACAGAGTTTGTTTGCACAAAAGAGCTCATCCCACAACTCTACTAAGTGCTACTACAAGCAGTTGTTTGCTGTTTTCACACACAATTGCATTCCAGTTTAGGAACCTCGAGGTAACAGCTCCTTACACTGCAAGAAATCTCTAAGAATACCACGTAGTAATGAGAAAGGATACATGTGAACTCCAAGTTCTCCCCCACCTTCTGCAACAGTCTCGATTATTTTCTTCATGACTTCTGCATGCCTGAAAAACAGATCAGAAAAAGTGAAAATATTTTAAGGAAAAAGTAACTTCCTCTTCATTTCAATAAGATTATGTTTTGTGCAAATTAAATAGTTTTGGACTGTTAGCTTCAGAAGCAGCAAGAGGAAACTTTCAACTTACAAAGGGAAAAAAAATCCCAACAGTAACTGAAAGTTAATATTAAGTGATGAACGTAACATTATTTGCCAGCTCCTTACATTCACAAGGAAAGCAAAAGATGTTCTATGCTACAATGTAGACTGAGTGCCATAGTGACAGTCAATACATATTGCCTGTCACTAGTGTAATTTTTAATTGCTAAATGCCAAAGAAGCCACCAGCTAAGTCCCCAGAAGGTAATCCTCACCAGCACCAAGCCACTAGAAGTTCCCAGATGACCCCTAAAGAAAATGCCTAGAAATTACTACAACTTTTACAGCCCACACTGCTGCACTCTTAAATTTGTAGAACTTAAGAGATATCAAACACTTAAACAATTCATAGTTTCCTAGGAAAGGCAGGCTAAACCAACCCTGCATAAATTCCGGACTGTTACTCTGGGACTGACTTATTGTATGGAAACTTTCTCTCGCTGTAACTTGGGCTCTATGGCAGATCAACAGTTTCTAAGCTAGCTGGTTCTCTCTCGTGACTGTTACTGTAAAGCACTACAGGAGAGGACAAATGTTTCCTCAGGTCACTGTGTTTTGACATTAAGTCATCAGTCACATACCAGACCTACTAAGAACCACACAAAAATTTATGTACAAAGTTGATCCTGGGAATATAACATGGAATCACAGAATAGCTGAGGTTAGAAAAGACTGGTCATCACCTAGTCCAACCCTCCTTACTCAATAAGCAGTAAACTAGAACAGATCACTCAGGACCTTGTCTGGTCTGATTTTTAATATCTCCAATGGTGAAGACTTCAAATCTCTTAATGACCAGTTACAATTCAGAAGTAATGGTCTTGTGTTCAGGATAGTTATACCCCATAAACCAGGGGATGAAGAACATAACAAACCAGAAGGGAGAACTACTTTATGGTTAACTGATGTTTTATTTTTATATATATGTTTAACACAAACTCCCAGGTTGTATAACTCATCTTACTTTTATCTATACTTCAACTTTGCTTTTAATTCATGATTCTGCAGGCAACCTTTATCAGTGAGGTAATATAGGGCTATGGACACCCACCTACACAACACTGGAAGCTAGTTAACAGCAGCAGCTTAAAATACCTGTCCTGAAACAACCTGTGTGCCTACTGAGAACAAGGAATAGTAGTAAGCAGAGTCTGCGTAACTTTCTGACCATGCTTCGATACCATTATGCAAATCTACATAGCTGATCAGTAACTGGCATTTAGTAGTTACCTCCAAAATTAATCATGCTGCCAGCGACTGCAAACACAAGGAAGGAAGCTGTTGCAACAAGTTACCACAACACACTCTAAACAGGAACATGCAAGTCTGGGGAAATACCGAAGGTCAGCATTTGTCATTTGCTGTGCTGTTGGTCTTTGCAAACCAGCTAACCCTCACAGTTGATTCCAATTCTGGATCCTCATGATGCCCTGCAGAGCACATGCCATAACAGGTGCCAAGGCCAGTTGCTTCTATAAAGGAACATGGCCACTGTTAAAACTAAAGCTTTGACCTCTTCCATAATGGTGGACTATTTTTTGTACTGGCACAGAATACAGGTCACCCTACACCTATTAGAAGTCTTTAACAGGATATTGACTCAATTTCATACATCTTAGTGACATTTGTTCTTTTCTGTTTTCTAAGGACTAGTTAGATATATGGAATTCCAGATCATTCCATTCTGGTCATTCTTACTGTCATGCAGTTACTCACAAAAAGCTTTGCAGGTAGCTTTATAAACTTTCCTGTTTTCAGTTTCCTTCTATAAGAAATTTTTGAGGAATTAAGATGAAGTATGTATATCCCCTCTCCAATGGGCAGAAATACGATAACTTTGGAAGAAATGTCATCTAAAATATCCTGCAGTCTAGAAATCTTTTTTTTTTTTTTTTTACTTCTGAATAAAAGTCCCCCCGAAAAAACTCTTAATTCCAGATGACTAAATACACAATGTGCTCACCAATGCTTGTTTCAGAACCTGTTTGTAGATCACTTGAGCTATCAAATAGATGAGATTTAAAACATCTACTAAAATCACCTAATTTACTCTCTGGTGTATCAACCAACTCTTGAGGTGGTTCAAGTAATATAAATGAGTTATTATTCATATTCTAAGTTAGAAATACTGCTGTTCCTATTGAAAATAAATTGAGATATACAGAGTTAAAACCATACATTAAAGGGTTAAAAATAAGTTGAAAGAAGCTGATTTCCTGGATTGATTAGATGACCCTTTATGATCTCATCAGGAATGTTCGCCTTACAGCTGAAGAACCCCTTTCCTGCTTTGCAATTGACCAAAGTCAAAATATTTGTTATTAACTTCACATTGGAATTCAGTACAGCTGACATACTGACATTGTCTGACTATCAGCTGGAAGGGAAATACATACCACCAGAAAAGTAAAAAATAAGAGCCTTCCTGACATTCGGGGAAAAAACCCCAACACCAGAAATTATTCATTCCCCCCCCGTGCAGTTCATAGATAAAAGGCCTTCCACAGGACTTTAAGTGTAGTGGACAATAACTAAAAGCTTCCCTAAAATGCAAGACTTTTTAGGACAGTGTACTTCCAAGAAAAAATAATTACCTATGAACTCAGTTCAGTGTCTGTAACTGCTCACACACAATGAGACAGGTGGAGAAAAATCCACAAATGTAATCATTAGGAGAACCATTCTGAATCTGCTATAGTCAGTTAACTTTAAGATCTACAATCCACTGATCCTTGCAGTTGCCTCTAGTCACTTCCCTGCAGATATTTAGAGTACATAAAAAGGAAAAAGAGTTCAGGAGCCTATCACCATTTATTCTGAAATAGAGAAAAATAAGCTTTTGGAATTACTGTCAGTAATTCAGATCTAATTGTAAACATGTTTAGCAGTTAACTGGTTTGATAGTCCCTTTGTAACACCACATAAAACTGTTGAGAATTGTGATTAAATTCAGTTCACAGCAATTAATGAGGAAGTTCCTTCCAGTACCATAAAAATGCTGACAAGAAATACAACTTACAGCAGAGCTGCAAGATGAACAGTTTCAACCAAGTACTCAAAATAAAAGCAATCTCAAGCAGCTGACAGCAGCAGCTGACTGCCCTTTCTTTCCTTTCTCTGACGCATAACAGAGAGATACACGTCACAAGAAACAGTCAAGTAAGTTTAGGACCATACAAATACTCTACATTACACAATTCTTGTAACGTGCAGGGAAGCAACAGCAGCAGAGCTAGCTAAACACTGGTACTTCCTAGCTAAATTAAGAATCAAATGTTTTCAGCTATTATTTTTCACCTCAGAAGCTCAGACCTTCTTAGCTGCTCGCCTTACCAGTTTAAGAAAACAGAATAGCTCACCTTGGAGAGTAAGACAGCATACTTAAAACCTCCATTTTAGATATGCTGTTAGCCGCCTCCTTCACAGTCTCAAGATGACCTTTTCAAGCCCTTCTGATATTAAGCAGTTTCTGGTCAAGAAGATTGCTTTTTGAGAAGGACTAGACAGTTTCCTCCACATTTAAGACTACCAACAAATCTGTCTCACTGCAATATCAATCATCAATGTCATGCTTAAAAAGACTAATGGAACAAGTTTCATGACGCAAACAATTTCTTCAAGGGTAGATGTGGATTACATAACAGGCACTGGCACTTCACTGGCTTCAGAGGAAGAACTGAAGACATGCACGCAGAGCTCTCATCCATGAAGACTCTCAATCCAATTTCACAGACTAGCATTAAATCAGTTCTTACTCTGCAAAGCTGTTTGCAAAATTAAGCAGATTACATTGCAGCCACAGCCCAGTATAAAACCCACAGGTCTACCTCGTCAGTGAGGGCTATCATGCCAAAATACCTGGCTATCTTTGTTTCTTCCGAGATTGCCCTCCCAGCCTGCATCCATCAATGGGAGCTTCCCAACCAATTTATTTAAACAATTTTGTTTAATTAGGTGCTGCGTGCAGAGTTCAATCCCTTTTCTGGCTTTGAACACGCCAGCAGTGAGTAGCAATCAATGCCACGACTTTTATTATTGGAAAAAACCCAACACCTATCATTTCACCTTCTGTGACATTCACAATGAAGGTCACTGAAATCATAACTCCCTCCTCAGCTACCTTTTCCAAAGCTGACGGGTCACAGGTTATTCAATCGTGTCATGGCAAAGAGCTTCATAACCTCCGTTATCCTGGACAACCCCTCTGTACCTTTTCCAGTTTTAGTCTTTCTTCATCTCACAGACTACAGAACAGATGACTAGAGCTGTACTGCAGTATTCAACATGTGGGTGGTCCCACAGATTAATAGAGGCCTTATGCTGTTTTCTGTTGTATTCTTTATTGTTTTCCTAAGAGTTTTCTAAGTTTTGCTTCCTGTACTACTCTTGAGCACCAAAACTGACATTTTCACAGGTCTATCGAGTTAGAGTAGACTTAAACCTGTGGATTTAAAGACCAACAATAAACTTTACCACTTTAAAATTTTCTACAAGACAGCTAAACTGGAGGAAAAGCTATTTCCCAGTTGTACAGTGGCTTCTCTGCTCAATATTGTCCACATTATTGTTCAATATTGCACAATATTGTTCACCAAGCCTCACTGCTTGGTGAAAGCAAAGACTGTTTAAAGTTGTAGTTAAAGAACTACGAACTGGAAAAAACATTAGATACAGATTTACAAAACCCAGAAATATACATCCTCATACTAAGATCAAAAGTAGCCATGAACGACTTGGTGCAAAGCTCCCTTGCTCTCTCTCTAAAGAATAGTATACCCTTCCCAAGACTAATCTTATGATTAAATAATTCCTAAACCAGAAACAAGAATGTATTGAGTCTGCAAAAGCTACCACAAGCTTGTCAACAACAAGCTGATTATTTGACACCTCAGCTAGTGACATCAAACCCAGAAGTGTTTCTTTAAGTCAAAAGAAATTACAAGACTTAAAGGGATAATCTGGATTTTTTTTTTTTTTTTTTAAACGTATGCAAGGCTACAAAGGGTGTCTCTTTTTTTAAAATGACATAAAAGTCCAAACTCATATCTCCAAGAACTTCATACTATCAAGAAGCTGAGGACTTACGCTGTTTAAGATACTGGTTCTGTATCACTAAGACACCTAAAAGGATGTTAGGGCCTACATCTAAGACGAAAGGCAACTTTCAACGACCTAGAAAAAATATCTGTGCAGCTAATTGAACTACAGACCCTTATGTCTTGGGTGAGAAATGTGGAAAATACAACAGAAAAGCCCCTAAAAACACAAGTGTGTTTCACACTTGTGTTCAACAAATATTTCAGTGTGGCAATTGGAGGACCTCTATTTACCAGTGTAAAATTTCAAGGACTTCTGGGGGAGCAGAAGGTAGTTATTACAAAATAAGAAACAGTTACTTCATATTCAAATAGCTTTTTCTGCTCTCAAAGTATACGTTATACTTTTATCCTCCCCCAAAAAATCATCAAATGAAAGTATAGGAGAACTTTATTTTACAGAGTTCTAGTAGCCTGCCATCTTCTGGAGTCCATAGGAAAGCAGATGAAAAGCAAGCTAAGCAGAGAGAAGACAGCTCTAACTGCAGAATACACTTGCAGCAGTGAGCACTGGCATAAGAATCACCGATATCTTCCTTTCATACGGCCTCAGAAGCTAACAGACCACTATGGCAGCCAACTGTGGAAATATGTCCAGAAAACCTGACCAAATCCTTAACAAGGCTCATGAAGTGCCTTGTGTCTACATGCTGAATCAGATCAGAAACAAAGACTTACCTGCATGGATGAACCGAGCACATGGGAGGTGGAGGAAGGTGAGGATGGTTTTCAATGGTCACTGTTTTCTTGACATGATCTTGACTAATATCTTCATACATATGCTCTACTGTTAAAGGCTGCCGTTGCTATATGGGAAAAAGGAACACGAGAACAAAAACGTTACTAACAAAGAATCTTTTGCTCCTTCTCAACAATTCTAACATGATTACCAGATGAAGCACCATAAGTTGTAAGCATCTAATATACAACAGTTCTGAAGGTACACTGAAAGAACCGGGTGTGTTAAAATCCATATGGTGTAGAAAGAATACTGCCCAGATTTTTGGTTTTAATACACTGTGTGAATGGTAAAGTCAATATATTTAAGAACCATCTAGGTTCCCCTATCTAGATATTTGAGACATAAGCCCTAACCAACTTTAACTCAAGAAGCTTAGTCATTAAAAGGAAGAGTGATTTATCTAGGCCTCTCCCTCTGAAGATCATGAAAACACATACCTGCTTACTTGACTGAGTTTACTGGGGTTATTACTAGCTCTACAGAGCTAACAGAAACTCAAATGACAGAGCGTGATTTCCTTCCTTCCAAATGTGCTCAGTTACGAAGTACAATTTTCAGTGAAATTGTTCCTACTGCCTGCAAGTACCATAACTCCTGTCTGCAACCCTGACTGTATAATGGTTTTCTCACCATCTTTTTCCTTTAAATTTCTACTGTGAATAAGCAACAAAAGAGCCTTGCTGTTTGACATGGTGAGTCTAATTTCACAGAAGTGGGGTAAAAAAACATAGCTATACCTCATCATATCCAAATAACCAGAGCCTTGGAGTTTGGTAATATTTGTCATAAGTGATGTAGAGGTCATAAGTTCTAGTCTGTAGAATAGCATCTTCCCCTCCAACATCAACTTTAGCTTTGTTAGCTTCTACAATCTGTCTTGTGTCAAGCGTTGCCTGGTTCAAGGTAAAAATGACAACATTAGTATAGTCTTGTTTGAATTCCCTCCTTTCCCATCCTAAGTAGTTATGTAAAGCTGCAAAACTGAAATTAATGTTCTTAAGTGAGCATTAAGAAAAATAAACCAGAGGCTTTGGGTTTTGTTTTTTATCTTTAAATTAAGAGTATCAGTTTCTCTCCCACCAAATGTTTTTTGGTTTTATTTTTTATGGGGTTTTTAATTTTTTTAAAATGGTCCAATTTCTTAAGGAAGCATACAACTACATTGTTACATCCCCGTCTCTTCTTTCACCAATAACTTTTGAACCCAACAGACAATTCCAATGAAATTCAGAAGACAGAGGTCTCAGTTTATGCAGGTTCATGAAGACCTTAACAGAGAACCACAAATAATGATGCCCTCTGTTTCCTCTCATAACAATCTGCTGCTTTAGTGTAATCTATCGAACCTATAAGTCACTCATCCTCCACATGTAAACCTCACAAAGAACCACTGCATTTTTTACCTCTTGTGAATAAAGCACTGTGTGTAAGCAGAGTAAAAAGGATCAGCAAAAAAAGCAAAATTACTGCGATCAAAATCTTTGAGTACCTAAGAGATAAGGTTATTGCATTAGATTGGCAGGAGACAAAACTATAGGAAACCAGGCTCAGTAATTCCACTGATCTTAACAAGCTTGTTATGTCACCCGTTTCTTATTATTTTTACTTTGCTTGTGCTCATATTCGTGATAAGCATCGTAACAGACAAGATAGAGAACTGTTCACTCACATCATCTGTCTCCAAAAGCCCACTTTCTTCATACTCTGAAAAGAAGACCCATAAAATTCTGTGTTCAGCTTGTAGCTAGTCATCGTATTTCTCATTCATAAACAACTCCTTTAAAACAATCTACATGTATCTAAAGATGTTTTATTCAGGTAGACTTCCCAATCCCCAAACCAGACTATACCTTTTTAAACACAAATTTGACCAAGACTACAGTAAGTACACGATGAGCAAGCCTTAAGTGGTTTTAAGCAGTCAGACTGAGTATAAGTGTAGGTATGAAGCAGGAAGGAAACTGTTCTAAATCCCTAATTTACACTTGCTTGGATCTGTTCTGCTACTCAAATTAATTTCCCAGTCACTAACATTGACGCAGGTTTTGGCACACAAGTTAGAGTAAACATGCATCAAAAAGAACACACAAAGATGATAGAGCATATGCCTGCTGAATTTTTCAGCATGCATTCCATGAAAAGAAAGAGTAGTGTTTTCTCAGAGTGTACTGCTTTAGTTAAAGGCCTGAAATAAAGCATGTCCCACCCAATTTAAGGAAATACCTTCCATGTCTGCAGCTTCTCCTTCATCTTCCTCATCATCATCTTCACAAGATGCTGAACGTTCTGGTATTTTTATATTATCCTTTAGAAGTTGAAAACACTGCTTTAGACTGCTGCACCTACACAGCCTAACAGCTCCAGTAAATTTAAGGTGTAAGTCCAGTCAATACATACAGCAAACCAGAAAAAACAGTTTCTGCAATATTAAGAATGACTATACTGAACTCAAATATCTGCTTATTAACCAAACTTAGTTTCAAAGTCCTAGTATGACATTAAAAATCCACTAAAAAGGTGTCCTTTGACTTGTAATCTGGAATGATTTAATTCTTAAGCAAAGAATAATAAACATGGTGTTAAACAGCCCATCATTTCTTTTAAAAAACCCCCATGTATCTCAAATGAAAGGCAATGACTAAACAGCTATGACTAAACATGTAGGTTAAGATTTTGTATGTCCTAACCCACAGCCAACCGTGCAGCAGTTATCATAGAATCTTTCAAGCTGGACAGGACTCATAAGGATGATTGAGTCCAACCCCCTGCTCCTCCCAGGACTACCTAAAACTAAATCATATAACTAAGAGTATAATTCAGTTCCATAAACTAAGAGCATCTTCCAGTTCCATAATTGTTTTTAAAACACAACAGAGTCCCAAAAGACAGCACATTTTCATATCATCAACTGAGGAAAGCACAGTCCAATAGAAACGAATAGGGCACAAGCCCTCAGCCAACTCTTTCTTTTGGGCATTGTGGGCCTATGCATAGCATTTGAACCCAACAGACAAGCCCAGTGAAATTCAGATGGGGGAGGTCTTGATTTACACAGGTTTCATAAAGATTTTTAGGAGACTACTCCAAATAATGATTACAGTTAGAAGCTGCTCTAATTGTAAGCATCAGGTGGCTAGCTTTCTCACTGAAAAAAAAAAAAAAAAAACCCACCACAAAAAAAACCAAAACTCCCCAAACCAGTAAGAAAGTAAGTTGTGAAGTGCTTTGGCAAACAGAACATTAGCAGAAAAAGAGTTGTCCTTCTGGATTGGACCCATTGTCCAAGAAATGAAGTATTGTACAACAAACAAGTTTTTCTACATATTAGAAGTGAAATCCAATTCTTAACACACAACAGCAGTTATGATTCACATAAACATTCTGCATGTATTGTGTTTTGCAGAAACAGTAATCACCTTTATGTATTCCTTAGAGTGTTTTTTCCACTCTTATGTTACTGACTTGTGAAAAAGCAATATTTTTACTATGTTCATCAGTCTCACATGAAATACTTGTATTTCACAGTTCATTATATCAATAGCATTTTGAGCTGTTTACAATTGTGTGGTAGCATGCAGCAGCCCATTCTCTTTGCCCCTAATTTTTAGAATCCAAAGCTTTGTGCTTGGATGGTTTAACTAACTCATAGCACACAGACAGAACTCCACTTTAACAAGCAACTTATCTTTAAAAGCATGTTGTGTCTCTATGACTTTCTCCACGTTAGCTAACACATTTCCATTTGAAGTACTTCCAACTGTTCTCAGTTTCCTGAGGACTTAAGTTTACAGATTTGGCTCCTGCTGCACAGTGACTTTTGGAAAACATGTAGAAACTAAATGTATACATCTTATGAAGTCAAAGAGTTTTAATACTTCTAAACTTGAGGGCACAAGCCTGTTAAACCGGACCAAAAGTGTTAAAGCTCTACTTGCAGTAGTTAAAGATTACAAAGAAATACTTTATATCCCTACATTATTTTCCCATATAAAAATTTCTTTACACTGGATCTCCAAACATTAGTTTCTTGAGACACAAAGCTGCAGTATCACTGTAAATGGAATTTCATTTTCAGTTTGTAGAAGCCTGGCACAAGAGCACACTGGCCAAAGACATTAGAAGACAACCGACTGCCTCAGTAAAGACATAGCAATAAGGAGATGCACAAGCTTAGACTAGCATCATGGGCTCTGAAGGTCAATGTATATCTGCCAACACACCTAGTGACAAAGTATATTTTAATCTTTCACAGGCAGTACTAGATTACTGCAGGTAAGACTTCTACTACCTTTAGGTTCTGTAATAAAGCAAGAGGAAAATTTAGAAACAAGTACCTTACTGTCTAGTGTGATCTCCTTAACTGCTTCTGTTGCACCCACTATGCCTGTTAATTGAACAAGAAGTTTGCATTAAAAAAAGCTTGTTTCTTTGTTACAGAATAGTATAGAAAGAGGTTGCAAAGATTTCAGAAAGCAGCATATGATCTTTCCAAGTTACATCTCACAATAATTTTGATATTTGAAGGGCTGTTTGGTGCTGGACATCCATAAACAAACCATACCAGTAACATGGAGCACAACAGCACAGCTCTTGCACATCACACAGATTTTGTTGATAGAACACTGCAAAGTAATTTGGAGTTTTATTTTAAGGAAATTTTGTGTAACAATGAGTTCAGGATAGGCATTCACATCACAATAATGAAACAACTTCATGAGCAAAGCATGCCATTTAAGAATATTTCTGAGCATCTCTGAAAGCAAGGTGCTCATGACAAAGCATAATGTAGCAGAACACTCCATGGTTTTAGCTGAGAGGAAGTGAGGGTAAAAAACATCGCAAATCACAGTAGTATCAAGTCTTGAGTTCCTGCCCATTAGCTTTCTGGTTTTACTGCAGTTCTCACCCAGTACTCTCTGGGATACATGACAAGATTCTGCTTTCACACAGTATATTTATCTAATTAACTCTTCAGCTGAAAATATATTACATCATTATGGAGAATGAACCTGGAATCAAGTAACTGCTCATCAGAAATAACTGTTTAAAGAAAAGGAATGGCAGTTGAATGCTGCTTGGAAACAAGACATTTCTAGTGACTGTGTGAAGGGCCGGAAGGAGGATCCAGGGAACTACAGGCCTGTCAGCCTGACCTCAGTGCCAGGAAAGATCATGGAACGGTTCATCCTGAGTGCACTCACGCGGCATGTGAAGGACAACCAGGGGATCAGGCCCAGCCAGCATGGGTTCATGAAAGGCAGGTCCTGTTTGACCAACCTGATCTCCTTTTACAACCAGGTGACCCGCCTGGTGGATGAAGGAAAGGCTGTGGATGTTGTCTACTTGGACTTTAGTAAGGTCTTAGACACAGTGTCCCATAGCATTCTGCTAGAGAAGCTGGCAGCCCGTGGCTTAGACAGGTGTACTNAGGAGGGACATTGAGGTGCTGGAGCGTGTCCAGAGAAGGGCAACAAAGCTGGTGAGGGGTTTGGAGAACATGTCTTATGAGGAGCAGCTGAAGGAATTAGGATTGTTTAGTCTGGAGAAGAGAAGGTTAAAGGGAGACCTTACAGCTCTCTACAACTACCTGAAAGGAGGTCATAGTGAGATGGGCGCTGGTCTCTTCTCCCAAGTAACTAGCAATAGGACAAGAGGAAACAGGTTCAAGTTGCGCCAGGGGAGGTTTAGGCTGGACATTAGGAAAAAATTTTTCACTGAAAGAGTTATCAAACATTGGAACAGGCTGCCCAGGGAGGTGGTTGAGTCACCATCCCTAGAAGTGTTTAAAAGTCGTGTAGATGTGGTGCTTAGAGACATGGTGTAGTGGCAGACCTGGTAGAGTAGGGTCAATGGTTGGACTAGATGATCTTAAAGGTCTCTTCCAACCTAAACGATTCTAAGATTTATATATGTTTTTTCCTACCAGGAAAAGTGGTGTTATAAAGGACATCTATACAAATGGGTGGCAACAGACTTTTTTTATCTCCTTTGACAGTGTTTGGAGATCTGGCTTGGTCTAGTCTTACAGTTGTGCTACCACAGCATGGCGCCCAAACCAGTCAACCTTAAAAAGGAAAACTTGGCAGAGGAGTCTATCCACAGCAGGGATGGAGAATGCATTGTTAATTCAAGGATATGACAAAGCTATGTCAAATTATTTTAGACTTGTTTATAAACACAAGCTCATCTAAGGACTTAAGTGTAAAAAAGGATCACCTCCCACATCCATCTCTGTGTTTAACAATATTTTCTTTGGGTTTAGTTCCCCCCCTTCCCCCAGTGACCTCAGATACTAAGATAATAGCTGTTTTCCAATGATTCCCCCTTTTAACTCAATCCAACAATTCAAAAGAATGGGAAACACTGAAGTAATTAAGTCAGTTGAGGTCACAATTAAGATAAAGATCTCAACGTGCTTCACATGCGATCTTGCTAAAAAAAAAAATCTGCATATTCTTCAAACAAACAATTTAAAGCAGTATTGTATTCACAGGATCTCCTTACTATGGAATGAGCCACTACACAGCTCATTTTTAAAAATAACCTCCTAGATCTTTAATAAGAGAATATGGAACTAATTTATTGTCAACACCACTAAAAAGTAGCCTGCTTCAGGCATATACAGCCATACAGTTAAACATCTGAGCAGTCATGTACCAATCAAGTGGGTAGCTGGCAATGTAACTTATTTCTTCCAGATTAGATCCTAGTACACAGCCATCTATATATCAGAAAGATTTTACTTTCTAAGAGTGGAAACTGAAAATCTTTCAGGTTACCAAATGCAAAGTGGAAAGCAAGACTTTGAATACCTGCATTGTGAAAAGTGTCTACCCATCCCCCATCACCATCATCTTCTTCAATAATTGCTTCCTGCTCATCGGAGTACTCCATCTGCTTACACCTTTTGTAGCACGGCACTGCAAAAATTGCAAAACAAAATAAATGCAGTCATTCCTACACAAAACCAGACTGGAACAACAAATTATCCTACAAAGCCTTCTGAATCAGTTATTTATTCGATACATTAAGCATGTTTAATTATAAATCAACATCAACAAGTTTAGAATTAATGTCTTATCTAGACTAAGTTCACTCATATGCATTACAGAGCCATTCAAGCAGTTTTATACAAAGTTTTCAGAAAATAGTCAAAGAAAGAACATGGATCGGATTAACGCAAAACAGACATTTTCCAACCTCATAAACAAGAACTATGTAAAAAATTCTCCTTTCCTACTGCTGTGGAGAAAAAAACAAAACTGCTGCATGAAGTGCAGAATTTGTAAACTGATCCTAGACCTTTCAAAAAGGGAGAATAGGGGTGTGATAGTCACAGTGAAGAGAAGTCCTCCAAAGACTTACAAAATGAGGTCTGTAGGATGGCTCCCAGCCTCACCCATAGCCCACAACTTTTACGCAGGTGGCAGGCCAATGTGTTACCATCAGCAGGAAACACGTTATTTTGAAATGTGATCTAAAAAGGTCAGAGCAATGAGGGACCCTGGAAGCAGGGGCTGGGGGGGAAACAAAGTAGATCGCTTGGCCATCCAGCCATCAGGACCATCTCAGTAAAGTCTGTCCAACACCACTGTAAGCATTTTCATATGGTCACGCATTGCAGGACTCCAAGAGCCAGCAAGTGAAATCCGAGTATAAAATACAACCTATTGGAGGTAAAAATCTCCTCAGGCTGTTCTTACTGAAGGCTCATCTAATGGCATTATCTTTGACACATTTTGAGAAAATTATTTCCCCATGGTTGTGCCAAGATGTTAGCCTTCTTATCCATTAAAAAGGTAGTCACCACAAGTATTATGTATACACAACTGTGAAGCTGATCAAAATTTTGCTTAAAATTGTGTTTTATATTATTGATATTGACAGGGATAGTGACATTAATTACATATCCGAACGAGAATTATCTGTGTCACCGTGAAAGACATTTCAGGAACACTTCAGTAGCCTGAGTTTGCCAAAAGAAAGAGGAAAATAAACATATTTTCCTTTCAGACACTGAATACGAGCTGAAGGGCAGGAGAAAGACAGACAAGGAGGTTTATAATGTTTAAACTTCATTTCTACTTCATGAAGGCAAGCTGTATTACTAGTATAAAGCCCTGCTAATAGCTGGTCTAAGGAAAAGATTTTAGATGTGTGGGAAAAACTTTTTTAATATTGCAAAGCCAAAACATCCAAACTGCAAGATATTCATTTCTCCTGTCAACACAATCAGTAGAGCTGACAGCACAGTGAACCATGCTATCAATCCTAAGAACACTTATATTTAAACTTCAGCCTTACCATTTTTAGTTACCAAAAACTGTTTGTCTGTTGGCAGATAAGCCTTGACTTTTAGTTCTTCTCCTGAAGCCCTGTAAAATAAAGTGCACCATAAAAGGTTGAGAATTTGATGATCTGCAAACAAAAGAACCCCTATATTTTTACTGTATGTCAGGAACATTTGAAATACTCTTCTTGACCTATTCGCAGAATCTGTTTGCTATGACTTTACTCTTCCCTATACAGAGACTTTGATATAGGTATGGGATCAAAAAGGTTGTCCACCCTTAAACTATGGAATCTTGGATCAAAACTGTTTTCTGCTTCAAAAACTACTTTGACTTTGAGATAGCCAAGCAAAGACAGGTTGACAGAACAATCTAGTCTATATGAAATTTTCTAGGATCAGCAACAGCATAGTCCCGAATGTTTGAAGAAAGCAACTTCAGCAAAAGCAAGAAATGGACCTCTAAGAAATATAAAACCTGCCCATTATCACCAGAGCTCAATAATCTTTGCCAAGCTCACATTACTCAAGCATTTGCTTTCACCTTCAGTGGTTTTTGGTTTGAAATAAGAGTAACATTTTAAATAGCCTGTTGCAAACTGCTAGCACATAAACCAGACTCAACATTATGTTTCCTCTGAAGGAGACAGTAAAAGGGCAAGAAACAATGACTCGACCATAACAGTTCCTCCTTCAGCTCTTCTTGGCCCGGTAGAGAGCCAAGTACCTTGATGATACCAACTACACGGACAACGCCCATCTAGGCACTAACTGATTAGTTTTATAATGCAAGCCACCAGTAAAACATGAGGGAGCACCTTATTTGCACCCTTATTGTACATCAAAGATATGGGACTTCAGAGCGCAAGCACTGCACAAAGTGATCTGACATGGGCTAGCTTGAACAAACTTAATTAACAAATATTTGTCCAAAATATACCAGTTACAACTACTTCCTAGCAATTCCAGCTGCACATGGCCTTTGCTTTTTCAATCACCAAGACAAGCTCAGGGCAACATGCTGCTAACTGCAGCTAACCACTGCAAGTATTCACAGTATGCACCAGCTTATTTCCTCTAAAGCCCGAGGAAAACAAACAAATCCCCAAATAAATCCTCATCTCAACTACTGCTACAGAGAACAATAAATAAATCCTGCCTGACTTAAAGATAGCTTCATCACAAAAATAGCAGAAGTTCTACTGCAAGAGTCCACATTCTATTCTGAAATGAGACAACTATATCGTTGTATCCAATGGAAACACATTAAAGCATAGGTAGGGATGCTAGCTTTCTAAAATTCTTTTGATTTTACTTACCATTGCCAAGTAGGACAGTGGTGAACTAAGTGATCTCCAGCTGCAATAAACTGTTAAGGCAGGAAAAAAATAAAGTACTGTTAAATACAGCACAAGGAAACAATCTCCAATTTTTCTCAATAGTAGTATTTCAGTTGCACATTCCTTTGACAGATTAACTATGTAACAAATAACTGTTTATATCAGTTTGATGCTTTCTTTTAACTCAATTTCTCAGCTAAACACGAAAAAACAAAGATTAGATCCACTTCACATGAAGGAAATGCATACTAAGCACAACAGCAAATTCAGATCAAGTTTAAGAAGCTGTGGTACTACAAAACAGTCTTGTAATAAGCAAAAAAGTTTCTAGACCCAGTAACATTGTTTACTTTCTGATAAAGAAACTGTTTTTATTTGCCACTCTTCAAAGTTTTACAAAGACAATGAACAGCTCTATGTAAAAAAAATATTGAATTCTCTTTTGGTGTCCAAAACAATTTTGCAGCAAGAAGAAAAGTGAGACTGACATAAGTTCATTGAATCAGTGAGAAAATTGCAACAGAGGAATAAACAGTATACATTTTAAGTAACGACCATCACTATGACAGTTCACCACTGATGTTAATTAAATATGGATAACCAAGGACTTAGAACACTGAAAAACTTTTGCATAAATTTGTTCTGAAGAAACAGCTGTTAAAAATCTTCACTCTGCTTGTTCTTAGTATCAGAGATACAAGCTTTTATAAAATCACATCACTATATCAAAACGATATTGGAAAACTCATGCTAGACTTCTGTACAAACTCAAAATTCATGCAGCAAAGTCTAACCCACTGGGCTTATTTTTTGTACACATAAATTGCAGAAGGCAAGCCTGCACTGAAGAAGAGTGATTTGCATGGTTTTTGCACCAGTTACTTTGGAAAATGAGGTGCACACGTATTGCTACAGTTGCTTTCTTGTCTTAAAATGCCAGTTTATAGCAACATACTCACTAGCTGACCAGAAGCTGTTGCAGTGTAACAGTACAGGCTTGCAGTGTGTCAGCCATTTTCTCACCATGTCCTCCAAAGCGAGGCATATCAGCGTAGTGGAAAACACCATAGCATGCACTGCATATGGATTAACAGATTTAATCTCTGCAAATGTGCCTTCTTTCACCCATTTTCCAACAAAACTCTCCAGCAAAAATGAAATCTTCACTTTAAAGAAAACAGCAATCCTTCCCAATATATATAGAAATTTTAAAACTCATTAGCCTTTACATAATAATAAATAACACATTAAACTCCAGAATAATTTAAAATTCTCTGTTTAAGGAACTGGAACACTGTTTGTGGCACCAATGTGAAAATATATTGTTAAAGATTAAAAGAATTTAAAGTGTTCTTTGTGGCTCTAACAGATACAAAACCCTAAAACAATACTTGAAATTTATTTTGCATTTTCTTCAGCTCGGGCAGCAAAATTATCTAGCTGGTTTCACTATCTATTTCTTAAGGAGTAGTACTATCTCATACCTGAATCTATATTGCAAAAATGGCAAGAGACCAATTTTAGGACATTTTATTTCTACTCTTGGAAAGAATGATTTTTAAGACTTGCCTGTAGTTAAATATAAAATTAAAACACGGGTGATCTTTCTGAGGTATTAACTAGTAAAAACTCATGACAGGCAAGAATCTGTTGCAATTAAAGTACGTACACAGATATATGAAAAGAGGGAGTAGGCACTGAGTTTGATTAATGAGTCATCTTTAGCCTCATTGCTAATTGATTCATCTTCAGAGGCAAGCCACAGAAACCCCACAAAGTCTATAAAAGTCAGCGTCTCGGACTAAAATACAGTTGAATTGAGATTCACTACCCGAGAAATCCAAACTCGTTGAAAGATAACATCCTAGCATTACTATCGATGACTTTCAACTCTTCTTTAGCAGGGAAGAGGAATGGCTGTCAAAGGGACAATCAGCAGATCCATACTCCAGTCTCATCTAAATTTAACAAAATTTAATCTTGCTGTATAATTATTTCCCTCGACTACCACTTTGAAGGATCCAATTTATTCATCCTATCAGCATGTAACTTTATACAGAGAATACATACTATTCGCATTCTTACTGCTGCTTAAATGTGCAAACTGTTTAATGTAACATAGTGTGGCTCTTGCTACATTCTATAGAAGTACCTTCTCTTTCAGCACTACTGCAAAGTTTTCTCCCATAGATCAAGAAGGGATTAAGCATTAGTAGAACATTTATCTAGATTTTCTCTGTCATGTTTGTTTTACATATAATATAAATACACTATGTAATACATAATATATAAACATTTTAATTATCAGAACAGCAGAACATCATGTTGCTAAGCCTGTTTTTCTGAGCAGTACTCTTCTGGATCTTAGAAAGCACGAGTGCTTGCTTGCCCTGCAACGTAGCAGAAAAGTGCTAGGTACCAATGTTAGGAAACAGACTTCTGTCCACATTATGTACCTGCATCAGTCACCATTTGTTCCATCTTTTTCCATCTTATCTTCACATTTGTGCATTCTGTCTCATTTTTCTTTCATTCTATCTAACAGTCTTAACATTGTTTTCTCACACCTTTGTAAAGGCAATGTATTTTCAGAACAGTAGCACTTTCATATGAGAAAAAACAGAACTAGGATGTCAAAATAGCACTGCACAATCAGTGTTTTTACTATTCTAGAAAAAATCCTGTTTGTTTCTCTCCTCAGCAGACTCCTTAAAAAACTACAGCTGCTTGGCAGCAATCCAAAATACAACCAGCCTGAAGTAGCCTATAGAGAAGAGGAGGAAGAAAATAATAATCATTGGACACTTGGTGTGGACAAGCATATGTAATGATTTAGCCAGAGCCTTGGAAGGAACCAAAAGTGAGGTAAGCAAAGACTGTTCCCAAGATACAAGTTCCCCTTTGAGTTGCTTACAGGAAAGACTTCTGAAATCAATATATTCCTGTTTTAGTCCTGAACTCCCATGACAAATGGAGCTGTTGACCCAGCATGAGCTTCCTTACAAGCTTTTCAACACATAATAGAGGAAAAGAGCATCCCACATGCAGATGTCAGGTGTCATCTTGCGAGGAATTCTCTTGATCTACTTCATCTGTAGCGTAAAAAGGCCATTTAGAACTTCCACTTCATGGAAATTGTTTCAAGAAGCAGTAATTAGGTGGCAAAGACATAAACTGTTTGAGATGAACATGGTCATTTTGCATAAAATTTATCATTACTTTCAAAATACATTTCAAGTTTCTAAGTACTTACTTCTTCAGGTGTAATTACTCCAGTTTCTTTAAACTTGGACTCCTGCAATAAAGGAAGTTTAGAAATTTTGAGAACTGCTGACAGATCAAAGTACCACAGTTTACTGGTAAGACAAACATCTGCTCTGCTTTTGTCTTGGAACTAGCTCTGTCCACAGAGAACTGTGAATCAGCTTGGAGGCAACCTCTGCCACGGGTGATAGGCAGCCTACCTCCATATCCTACAATGTAAGGCTCAACAAAATTACTTGCTGCAGAACGTGGGGTATTATGACAAAAGATCACATATACAAAATAATTTTTTTGCTACAGCCGATTATATCAATAATGAAGAAAAGATACCAGGCACTCAGTATTACATTTGCCAGTAAGAGACAGAAAACAAGTTGGTTCTCACAGTCAGGAGTTTGGGTCTGTTCTAGGCACTGAACAGCATTGCAATGCATCAATATGAGGCTTTGCAGGTAAGAAAGGTCATGAAATGAATGACCAAACCAACTTTTCTCTGCAGTAGGAAAAATTATGTAGAAAGACTCAGGTATTAACTTTTTTTAATACACATTTCTATGGCTTCATTATGCACCCCACAGAAACAGTTTTGATTTTCTCTCATTGTCGTGTTTTTTTATGGATTAAAGACTAGATGGCATACAGCGACGTGATTTAGGTCTGCATGGAGAAATGAAGTATTTTTGCATTAAAGACGACATTTATAAAGTTCATGGATACAACACTTTTTAGCATATTCAAATCTAAAGTAAGGGTATTTTGTTTCAGGCTTTTGCCTCTGTTTGTTTTTTTTTTTCTTCAGAAAAGTCTCAAGCACCAAGGAAACCTACTGTTCCCCAGCATAACAGCTATCTAAGAATGGCTTTTGAAAAAGAGTAAGATTTCAACCATGGCATAGCTCACTTTTCAAGTTTTTGCATCCTTAGTTACTGAATAACTTCTTGTCCTGAAGAACTCACAATTTTTTTCTATCAAGACTAAAAGCAGCAACTGAAAAGCCCCTCAATTTTGGCTACAACTTCACCTTATTCGTCATTACGAACTCATCAAAGAAAAGTAGTCACTGCTTAACTTGGTTATTCTTGATGCTGATGCAAAAGGAAACAAGCCCACCTGTTTCATAGGTGTAAAAGGAAATAACCATGCCTGTTTCATACAATACCGATTACTTCCTTTCTCCCTCATTTCTAAAGAAGGGACACGTAAGAACAAGATTAAGATAAGCAAAGCAGCAGCTGTACAAACACCACAACATCACTATATGCTAGTTAACAGAAATCAAAGAAACTCAAAGAACCTTAATTTAGTGATTTGGATTGCTGTAAAATTGAGAATTCTCGATAACACATTATGCAACACCACAGTGGAGACAACTTACTATTTAACCTCAAAATGAACTATAAGCAGTAGGCAACACAAAAACTTGTGTTTCTGGAATTACATAAGGAAAATATGTAAAATATACGTCCTCTGTCCCTGAAGGTAAATAGTTCACTTTTTCTACACTCTGTGTTAACTAAGCTAGTGAGAGACACAGGTCTAGTTTCTTTCCAAAGTTATCAGGTTGGAGTATTTACTTCAACCTCTTGTAAAGGAAACATATACACATAGTATTATCACCTCCCATTTGTGGGAGGTTCTACTCCTGCCTCCTCCCAATACTACATCTGGGCACAAGAATTCCTCCACTATTACACCAGTGCGCAACAGCAACTGTACTACAGTAAACAAGTCACTTCACCTTTCCACACCACAAGTTCACTGCAGCCCATATATGTCACATTGGTGGCCAAATCTAGCAAGGTCCACTATCCAGGCAAGAGCATACTATATATCACAGAAGAACAAGTTCAATTAACAATTGAGTATCACTGTCTTCTACCCAAAGATCTAAGCTGCAGAGCACAAGGCATATAGAAGGTCACACCATAAAACTGCAGGCAGAGAGGTTGCTGTCATAAACATACAGAAGTATTTTTTCAAAAACATAGATAAATGTGAAAATCAGTGGTGAAATAACTGCTGACAAGTTAAGCATTCACACACAAAGTTGGGTTTTACATAAAAAAGTATTTGTAAGTAGGAGGCAGAAGATGGGATGTAGTCTAACAACTGCAGAAAACCACAATTTGTTTCTACCTAAATAAGCAATAACAGGAATTATAACAGACATGCTGCACGCCTTTACAAGTAGGCTGTTACAATTCACTCTCAAGAACCAAACAGCCCATTTCTACTATTTACAGTTACTTTAGCGCAGAGGCCTGTATTAATATAGTAACATGGATACAGAAATAAGCTATGCTACATAACTTTACACCTGCTCACACAATCAAGATGTGACTAGGGGTTTTTTATGTCAGCTGAAGAAGTTGCACTCTTACCTATCAGTACACGAGCACCTTTGGATTTCCCTTCCTGGTCACACAATCAGTTAAAGTTTAGCCACTTTAATAGAAAACAGCAACAAATAAGTTACTCCTCGAGCAGCAGCACCTGCAACACCTGGCCTTCGAAGGCCTGCACCTCCCAGACGAACGTTCCCGCCCCTATCAGGTCCAACTCAGCTTCCCTGCAAGCCGTACGCCCCGGTGCAGGATGGGGACCGATGGCTTTGCCGCCGCAAGGCTGCCCCAGCACAACCTGCCCCTGAGGCGTGAGGGAGCACCGCGCCCTCAGAGCCCCTCCGCCGGTTGCGTAAAGCCGCCGCAACGATGGAGTTCCTCGG
>VYXH01001409.1:216156-290691 GCA_013397275.1 Burhinus bistriatus | reverse complement strand
GGTGTTCCTTCCGCTCGGGGGGGGAGCGCTCGGCGGCGCTTACCGGCCGCGCTCTCGCCACCGCTGCGAGGTGGGCGCTCGCCCCGTGTCTCCCCGGGGCCCGCCGAGCTGGCTCTCGGGGACCGATTTGAAGCCGCCCTCGCTGCTGCCCCGGGCCCGTTCGGGGTGCCGCGCTCCGGCCGGTCCCCGCTGGGGTGGAGCGGCGCGAGCCGTGGCGGCCGTTAACGGACGTCCAGCCCGCAGCCGGCCCGAAGGGGCTCCCTCTCCTCCCCCGGCGCAGGGGCTGGTGCTGGCCGTCTGCTAGCCGGTTCTGCAGGTCTGGGGGCCCGTTAACGGGTCGGCCGAGTGATGGCAGCGCTGGGGGCAGAGAACAGGGGTACAGCTCAGGGTCTGCCTCCAGCAATCCCTGTTCCTCCCCTGCCTCATGAGCACAAGCCGGTGCTGAGTGAGTGCCAGGTCATAGAATCATAGGATGGTTCGGGTTGGAAGGGACCTTAAAGATCATCTAGTTCCAACCCCCCTGCCATGGGCAGGGACACCTCCTCCTAGACCAGGTTGCTCAAAGCCCCATCCAACCTGGCCTTGAACACTGCCAGGGATGGGGCCTCCACAGCTTCTCTGGGCAACCTGTTCCAGTGCCTCACCACCCTCACAGTGAAAAACTTCTTCCTAATATCCATTCTAAATCTCCCCTTTTCCAGTTTGAAGCCATCTCTCTGATGTTGCTCTCGCTCCACAGCTGTGAAACTTTTCCGTGCTGGAATAAGGAACAAGAACGCTTTTAAAAATGCTGAAGAAAAATAAGCATGTAATTTATTTAATACTTTTAGCTAATCAGTACTCCATAGATGCACTCTTCTGACAAAATGGCCTATTTGTGCCACCTTCTGAGTTGCTGTGTATACTTCGTTTATCCACCTTTGCTGGTCCTTACAGCATATCCTTCTCTCTCTCTCTCTTCGTTTTTTTGTTTTTTTTTTTTCAAATAAAAAAGATAACTGTAGAATAAGATCATGGCTGGTGATGTAAGCATCTTAGTATAAAATAACATGAAAAAGTAAAGTACACACATTTCACTTTGTTTAACCAGTTTCTGGAAGTACTATTTATAGTGTATTTTCATTTTGTCATCCAAAGGGCACTGACAGCAAGACAGCAGAATGAAGACCAGGTGCTGTAGTCAGTTTGTGTTTTGCTCCAAGACAACCATCTATACCTTTCTGCTTGGAGGAGTGTTTATTGCATTGGGCTCAGGTCGAATCCTCTTGATGAAGTATTCTGCCAATGAAGGTGCTGTTGGGCAATAAACGTAATGTACTTCAAATAACAAAGAGTTGATATTTGGGCTAAAACTGATACCCAAAAGCCTAGTTCTCCACCTGCAGAGTTCTTAGAATAAATGTTCTATTGTATAAATAGTGACATGTATTTCTGTACTGGAAAATCTCTGTATAGTCACCAGTCTAACACGAAGGGATAACTTGGGATGCAAGGTGTATGAGCCACGTGGAGATTCACCCTCAAAAGTTGAGGCAGTGAATTGTTTTATAGCTGATTTTCAAAGACTAAATTGTTGTGTAGGCACTATCAATGGTACATGTCTTGACTGAAATACTTGTCTTGCAACAGGCTTGGGAGAAAAGTGGTATCTTACTGAGTGTGCTATAGCTGGCTAGTATTACTCTTTCTCCTTTTGCCAAGTATTAGCAAAATATGCTAACAAAGAAAAGATACAGTCCTAAAAGACGGAGGTTGTGTCATTCTGGAAGCCATTTTTTTGTGAGGGGGAAAAAATAGCATACTGCTCTTTGGGGGAAAACATTCCCATTTTTACATTTTTTTAAAACAGTGATGTTCTTGAGTTCTTCAGAAAAATTCTGCTGTAGACTGGGAGCAAATGAGGAAAAACTTCAACCCAGAAAGGAGGCCATTCAGGAAGCTGTATATCAAAAAATTTGGAATATTTATAATGAAAGTGCTGACACAGCCTTTTGTGTTTATGGAAAGTGGCTGACTGGAGGGGTTAAAATAGTTTCTTTGTCTAATTATGAAAGCAGGAGGCAGAATCTGATTGTGTACTCTCCATGATTTGCTGAATCCCACAGCTAACAAGTACGATTACCTTCCTACAACAGTGAACATATGTTCTGAAGTAGTGAAACTGGTCCTGTGTGTGGTATTGGCACTATGGGTTAAGAAAAAAGGTAAGTATCTATGTTTCAAGTAACTAAAATGTATTGACTTTCTAACATTTGCTGTACTTCAAATCCCTTTTTATTGTTGGGTTTTTTTAATTTATTTTTTTAAAATGAGAGATTCACATGTAGTAGTATGGAGTAGTCCTTGCTAGTAAGCTTCACTGGAATTGTGTCTTCCATGCAGAATTATAACTAAACTTTACTTTTATAACTCTACTTCATGCTGTAAATTCAGGTGTTCTTGAGCTGCGTGTATGGTAGCTGAAATGAGGACAAGTAAGTTGAATTAGAAAGTGTTACGAAGACACAGTCTAACATTTTCAGAATTTTAACACAGTATCATGCTAGGATAATAGGAGTCCACCTCCCTGTGAAGTCATGACTGAACGGAAGCTTATAAATTGTACTAACTCAAGGACTGGCCGTTACGTTCAGTTCTTCTGACCGCTTTTATTTAAAAGCACCGCCCCCTTCCACTGAAGAGGCTTTGAGTGTATGTAGTGGTATTTGAGTCAGAAGCAACATAAGAGTGTTATAATTCAAGGTAGCTTTGTTGTGAAGACATATCTTCAGGGTGCTGTTTAGAAGAAGTGGTGTCAGGGGTCACTAGCTGCTGGTTTGGCATTGCAGGCTATTTTTCTTTCTTGACTTTTCTGTTTGTGGTGTAAAAAGGATGAGAGGTTAACTTCATAGCATTTCAAAATGGTAGCAAACAGAAGTTTAAATTGGAAGAGGGTGTCAGGCACTGGAGACTCATGTTAGATTGAACTGCTGGTTTTCTCCACTTCTACATGTAACAGTCATAGCTAATATATGTCATAGCTAATATACAGTCATAGTGAATATATTCAGTCAGTGTTTGCTATCATTGGCTACTGCTGATTACATGTTTTCTGGTTTTCTTTCCTTTTTTTTTTCCTTCCAGATGTCTGAGTTTTGCTGAACTCAATGTGTCAGTGATTCAGAAGAGGATTAAATAATATTGTGTAGTCTTAAATCTGTGCTAACAAAGTACTTCTGTCAGCAGCTCTAGAGTAGCCTAAGGTTTATCACGGTCTCCCTCCTAAAGTGTTTGTCCTGAATGCCTATGTCATTCTTTGTGCCTTGTTCTTTCTTTCTTCCTATATGTTCTGTTTTTACCCAGATCATGTGCTATGTGCTACAGATACTGAGTTCTAGCTTATTTTGTATTTCTGACATTACTGGCTGCCCTTTGGGTGCTATATGAACAGATTAACTGTCTGTGTCATTGTTTCAGTTCTAGATTTGATTGATAATCATCAGAAAATCACACCCAGTAATGATGTCACTATTGTGTGGAGCCTTTGGTGTGCTTATTGTCCCTCAAAGAATGGTTGATAATTGAATTTTTGTTCCCAGTGGACAAATACTCTGATGGGGGTAACAAGTTCCTTGATGTTTTCTCTGCTGAAGCATGGAGGTGAATGCTCATAGACATGGGATTGCTGCTGTAGTTGTGTGTTCTGCCCTGGAACTGTCCTCCATGTTGCCTGGGGGCTGTGGTACCTTAGTTTTTTCAGTCCAACGGTGTTCCCAAAAACAGAACAGTGGTGCCTATTCTGTTATAAGGGAATGGGCTTTCGATAACAAGAACAATGTCTTTCTTACTGATTTCTTTTCCTTTCAGAGGGTTGTTTGGATCATCCCTTTGAATGTCTTTCCTGGAAGAACTTTTGTAATTCCATGAAATGGTCAATTCCTGCCTTTCTTTACTTTTTGGATAACTTGATTGTCTTCTATGTACTGTCCTACCTCCAGCCAGTAAGTATACCTATACTGAATGAAGGATATTCCAATGTCTTAGTGGTAGGTAACATTGCCCTTAGACAACACTGGCAAAGCAAGATTTTTCAGATAAAAGAATGATCCATTACCTGACCTGCCAGACCTCACCATTTTCTTGCCCACTGATCAGTGTTGTGCAGCTCTCAGTAGAGGAGAGTCTCTGTGTATTTTCTCCATCCAATGTGGTTTAGAAGTAGGCTGAACTGCTTAAGTACTAGGCAGGTTTTTGGTGCCTTCCCTCCTTTGGTTTCTTCAGCTCTGTATTTCTCTTTCAATGTATTTGCTCATCTTGCTAGTATTTGAGCCACACTGTTTTGTGCGGCTTCTACCATTTTATGTATGTGACTTCACATGATTACTTGTTTTCTTTCCTCACTAACTCCAAAGAAAAGTGAGGAAATTAATCCCACAAAGGGAGTAAGTGTAATAGAAACTAAAGAGGAGAGGAAGAAAGCTGTTTGACTTTAATTTTTGCATTTGTTTATTAGTTATGTTTAAGCACAAAATTTAATTGGTACTTTCTTCTAGCTACATTCAGCCTTTTGTATGAATCTACATATGCTCAGGAAGTAGTACAGTTTTTGTGCTTTCTTTTATTTTATTGCTAGGATAATTTTTGGTTCAGAATCTGTTTGAAGTTAGATGGGAAAACGTAGTTAGTCCTTGCTATAAAATACTGTGGCTGCCCGTTTGACATTAAAAATAAGTATAAATGTTTCTGTTCTTTTTCTTTCCCAATTTCTCTTTAAAATTTTGTCCTTCTAGGTGTACATTTCTGTCAGGGACAGACCAGAGTCTA
Organism: Burhinus bistriatus; assembly: GCA_013397275.1. Classification (NCBI taxonomy): domain Eukaryota; kingdom Metazoa; phylum Chordata; class Aves; order Charadriiformes; family Burhinidae; genus Burhinus; species Burhinus bistriatus. Next base: position 285,888 of record VYXH01001409.1, on the reverse strand, counting down.
GAATAGGACCTGCCTGGAAAAATGAAATTAAAATGAAGAGTCGGATATCTTAAAATAACATGCAAAAGTGTTTGGGTTTGTGGTTTGTTGTGTGGGGCCTTTTTTTTTTTTTTTTTTTTTTTTTTTAACTGTAGGAAGGAAATTCAGCTATAATATTTGCAGTAGCAAAGCCCGATGTTTAGAAGGTTACATGAACACTATTGCTTTCTTAAGCAATTTGATTTGGCTCAGTTAAGGTCATCTTTTGTAAAATGCATAGCTTTTATATTTTACATCCCCACACACCTAGTCTCTCACCGCTCAGAACATGTACTATAAGATTCCTCTTTTTTAGAACTCTTAGCTTCTTATACCTTTTAACTGGATATATTTTATGAGGGTTAGCTGAAATTGTAACATTATCATGTTAAACAAGTATTAAAAGAGATAAATAAATACCTGTAAGATAGAATATCTTGACAGTGTACAAGACCATGAAAGGGAAAAGGTGGAGGCAAGATGCTTGAAAGAAGGCGGCCATACCTGACTGAACATCATTTCATGTGACTTTAAGAACTAAGTAGATTTGGGACTAAGTAGTTTCTTTGGTGAGATTTTTTCGCTTGAAGCTTCAGTTATAACTATGGATACTCTTTAGTGGCTAACATTTTCTAGTGATAAGACTTATTTTTGTTCACATGTAAGTTAGTGGCATGGTGATCATTGGTAATTTCTCTTCTTATTCCTTCTCATCTAGGACAGAGGTCCCTTGAGACCTCAGAGGACAAAGCATCTCAAAATTAATTCCTTCTAACTATCCTGCTATATTTTTTGATCATATTGTGTTACCAGAGATGTTGGATGGGTGGCTTTGATGGTAAAGCAAAACCAGAGTGTACATGGAATGCTTATACATTTTGCATCAAGCCTTTTTTCTTTTTCTGGAGTGGTTTCTGCCAGGTTCACTTGTTTATTCAGTATTTTTCTCCTTCCACAGTGTTCACCTAACATGAAAATTTATTGAGTCGTAATCTTCCAAAGCAGAAAATTAAGCTGTGATTTCTTAGGCAGATGTCTCGTGTCAGTCTTCAGCTTACTTGAGACCCTGTGTCACGCTGTTTCATGAGGTTTATTGTTCAGCAGATAGTATGTTGGAATAGAGTAGAACTAAGGTAATAGGAAAAGGGCCTGTGCTTTTCCTCTAGTAAATGAAAAGGGCTCTGCTGTTGCAGAATTGGGAAAGCGGAAATGCAGATGAGAAAGTTCAAGATAAAGTCTGTGTTTTGCACTTCTGAATCCATATGTGCTTTTGTGTAAAATTGTCTGAAAAAAAGTGATCTCACTCTAAGGCTGAATTGAAGGAAAGAGTTCAGATGCCTAGATTTTTATATGTGTACTGACTGCACGGGGCAGTCCTGAATAACAGACAATTTGGGAAACACCCCCACCCCCAAAAAGAACCTTTTTTTCCCCACTAGTGCTGGTAGATTCTGTTCTTTAGTGGTAACTGCAGTGCCTAAAAGAGCCTCTTCTTGGTCCAGTGTCCCAGTATAGAGTGTCTTAATACAGAGACCAAAAAGACAATCCTTGCCACAAGGAGTTTGCAGCTTGGGATCATGGCCATGGCCTTTGGTCACTGTCATTATTATACAGCTATCCCCAAATTACACAGGAGCTTTAGAGTTGTCTTCAGTTGTACTTTGAAACAGGTGAATTTTTTAGTAGTTGCAGTCTTGAAAATTCAAGCCAAGCACCTCATATCTTTGATAAATGATACACCAAATGCACTTTACATATAAGAAGTTTATTTTCTGCAAGTGCCTTGTTAAGTCTGGGATTTCATGAACACTGCAAGCTGGCACTGCAGCCAGAAGCAGCCTTGCCTTCCCCTTTTCTTTTCTTACTTTCATTTTGGAGCAACTTCCTCCTTTGTGCTGGCACAGCTGTTTTTGCAGCTGACTTGTCAGCCTGGCTGGGGAACTGATCTGACAGAAAACTAAACCATTTTCTTTTTTGTTAAGTAAGTTTTCTGATGGATTGGTTTCCTCACATCTTTGTTTCAGTACAGCTTTCTCCACTACAATGGAACTTAGGCTCTGTGGTTTGCTTGAGATTTTGAAATGGGACTTGAATGTCACTTTAGGGGCATGTTATTCTACCACTTGGGTAAAGAAGAAAGTTCAGTACCAGGATGATGCTTTTCACTCTGGCACCTTGCAGAAAGGTGAACACTTTAAGCTGGTGGGCTTTTGATGTCCATGCTATGTCTGGAGTACAACATTGATCCTCTTCTCTTTCTAGGCAATGGCTGTCCTCTTCTCAAATTTTGTCATTATAACAACAGCTCTTCTCTTCAGGATAGTGTTAAAGTAAGTAGTATTTACTAAAGTAAATGAAATTTTGTATCTTCCTAGCCTTGATGAAGAATTTAAACTACATTCTTTCTCTTTGTCTGATGAGAACAGTAATTCTCTTTTCTTGTGGCTATACCAGCTTGTTTTGGCTTTGTTGTCAGCATCTGAAGATGCAGGAAATAACAGCTTATTAGGAGTTCCTATGTATCTCTACACATTTGCTCAACTATAATAGGAAACAACTGAAATCATGATTATATAGTTGTTGGATGGTCAGAATTAAGGTTTGGGTACTTTGATTTGTACATTGAGTCTCTTACTTCATGATTAGCGGTACTTCTTTCCAGTCTGTTGTAATTCTTAACTGAATGTAAATGTAATCTAGCCAGAGGGGATGAGATATGTAAGAATGAAAGACAGAGGTGTCTTTGGTAATACTGTGCCAGCCCTGATGTGTTTCTGGCCAACGGCATAGTATGTTTTAAAAATTAATTATATGTCCCTTCTTCATTATTCATGTGACAAAAGCCAGACTCTGTCCTATGTGTTCCGCTCTGCCTGATTTGTGCTCTTCATGATGTGATTTAGATTCACAAAAGACTGACAGGGAAATGGATGTTGACTTCACACTCTATTCAAAAAGTCACTTGTGTTGAACATGGAGCAAAGATCCTTTTCTATGGGTGTTAATATACCAAAAGAGTATCTGATAGTCTGACTGGAAATGCTTTTTCTCAGTTACTTAATTTTATGTCTCTTGTGATGTCACAGTTTACTTAATCTTTCGAATTTCTGATTTTCCCCAAGATAAACAGGCTTTACTTGAGTGAAAAAAATAGTATAAATAGTTCTAACAGTCTTACAAATTACGATCATAGATTTGTATGATTTACCATCATAAAATACTAGAAAAGGGCACAAAATCATGGGGGAAAACTGAAATGTAGTGAAAGTTTACCAAAGAAAGAAGGTAGTTATTTGAATATCTGTGATTTCTTTTTATCCATCAGACCTGTGTTTCCATGGAGACAACAGTTGCTTTTAAGTTGTCAGGCAGTCAGTGTCTAGAACTAACATGATCATGAAAGACTTTCCTTAAATTATCTCTACAGAATACTCCATTTTGTATTTCTGTGATTGCCAGGCTGGGCCCTCCTTGCCATAGGAAAGCATGCTGCATTTTACTGCCAATTCTGAAAAGCCACGATTTTTCTTTGTGCCTCTCTCTGTCTCCTTATCTGTTGTGTGATGTCTTTTATGTGTTTTATAGAGCTTGTTCTCCTGTCATTTAATATGTACCACTGTGTTTCTAAAGTTGGTGGCTTTTTTTGTCTACTCCTAGGCGAAAACTCTCTTGGGTACAATGGGCATCTCTGGTGATTTTATTCCTGTCCATCGTTGCCCTGACTCTAGGAACTGGAGGCCATCAGCAAAGCTTGGCGGCACACGGATTCCATCACAGTATGTTTTTCAGTCCATCTAACCACTGCCTTCTCTATGCTGGACCTGAGGAAGCATGCCTGGAAAAGGGCAACTGCGTCGCACCAAGTTTCCTTCCCAGCTTCCAGTGGAATGTCACTAGTACCATGGCAGGAGCATTGAAACCTCTCCGCCTCAGCCTGGGCCATCTGCTTATTCTAGTGCAGTGTTTCATCTCTGCCCTGGCTAACATCTACAATGAAAAGATCTTGAAGGACGGGGATCAGCTTGCTGAAAGCATCTTCATGCAGAACAGCAAACTCTATGCCTTTGGGGTGCTGTTCAATGGGCTCATGCTGGGGCTGCGGTCTAAGGACCGGAGGCAGATAGGAAGTTGTGGCTTCTTTTACGGTCACAACATCTTCTCGGTGGCTCTCATATTTGTCACAGCTTTCCTGGGGCTGTCTGTAGCCTTCATCTTGAAGTTCCGAGACAATATGTTCCATGTTATGACTGCTCAGATCACCACTGTCATCATCACCACTGTCTCTTTCGTCATCTTTGACTTCAGGCCTTCTCTAGAGTTCTTTTTGGAAGCTCCTGTAGTGCTTCTCTCCATATTCATCTATAATGCCAGTAAACCAAGAGGCCTGGAATATGCCACTCTGCGGGAAAGGGGCAAACTCGTCAAAGGAGATGCATGGGAGAGGTCGAGTGGGGTAAGGCTTTTCAGTACTTGTCTCCTCTGGTTTCTGTCTTGTTTCACCTCCATTTACGCTATGGAATGTTTGGAAGATTGATTTTGCATGTGACTGGACTCATGCCTCAAACTCAAACACCAAAACTCCTCAGTGTTTCTTAAAATCTTTTAAATTGATTTGGTATTGCTTTGCATATTCCACTTTTTCAATTCATGAAGCTTAGTTAAGCATTATTTTCCTGCTGTGACTGTAGACAGTCCTGGGAGCAACTTTAACTTTGTACAAATCCTCTCTTGAAGCCTTTATAACCAAAATATTTTACTATCGCTGGGCATCCAGACATTGGAATCAGTGCCTGGGAAGTAATCGTGCTTAAGTAGAACTGGTAAATCTGTGTAGCTGAGCCTACATCATGAAGAAGTTAATATATTTGATGTTAAGATTCTTTCTGCCTTAACAGTCAAAGAAACCTGAAGACAAAAAGGTAATGTTTAAATACAGAGTTTTAACATGGTTTTTTTCTTATGAAACATTTCCTCCAGGCCCGTTAGTGGGTTTTGTCCTAATTTGAATAGTAATCTACTTAACTAGGACATGGCAGGGAGGGCTTGCTCTCAGATGTGTGGTTCAACTGAGCTGAGCAGTCAGGCTGAGGGGGAAGGGTTAATGTCTGTGGACTTCTAGTCTGCGTGTACGGATGTGCTCTGTAAGACACGTTGCAACCAGCAGAGTGTGCTGTCTCTATTTAGTTCTAAGAAACATTAAGCTTGGAAGAGATGTTTTCCAGAAATTCCACGTGGTGCTTTTTTAGGCTGTTGTTTAACAAACAGTAAATAACACAAAGTTACATATTTTTGGTATACTAGGCGTTATCTATTTTAGCACTTACAATTGAGCAGCTGTGAGAAAAACAAATAGCACTATGTGAGCAGGCAAGCTGTTTTAGGGAGTGAGCTGGTAAAAAGTGTTAAAGATACAGGGGATGATTTTTATAAGCATGTATATCCTAGAGCAAGATTATAACACTGGTAAGGGATTGAAATTACAGGGTCTTGATTTTCTATAAGTGATGCCTTCAAAATAAACTTTACTGTTCTTTTTTTGTCTTTTTTTTAATTTTTTTTTTTTTTTTTATTAATAACACGATAACTTTTGCTCACATTATTCTCTTCTGCTTCTGGTTCCTGTAGGATGGAGAAGAATTTGAGAGATTGAACAAACCAAGCAGTGACATCGAGACAGATGAAGATTCCCTGTAGCATGAGGCTGGCTCAGAGGAGTGTTATCACTCATAGTGAGAGAATGTTAATGTTTTATTAACATAGAGAAGGGTCATTTTTCCCCACTTGCAGAGCAATTGAGACTATTTTGGGGCTGGATGTCAGAGGTGGATAAGGAAAACATTGAAGCCATATATATGGAGGGTTGTATTCCCTCTTCCTATTCATGTAAATTGGGAGTTCGAAATCTGCTGAAAGAAACAAAATTTGTAACTGATGCAAACAAGAAAAGGCTTGGACTATGGACTCAGTGGTCTGGGTGACATGTGCTGCATTGCGGAAGGCAGCCCTGGACTCTAACCATATGTCTTTCACCACTTTGGTTGGCTGTCTCAAGTCACTACAACTTCCTGTATGAAGTCGTTGGTTAGCAAAGCAGAGATAAAACTGTTCTCCACCTTGCAGAAGTGATATGAGTGTTGATTAACGTTTTTGCTGCATCTTCCAATGTACAAATGCTCCAGTAAGTTTTCTTTTCAGGACTTAAGATGTTACTAATAATCTCATAAATAATGAGGCATATTGACTGTTTTATTGTATTTTGGGAATTCAGATTGACATATCCATAGCTGAGTAAAAGAGTCCCTCTGAACCAACCTCATCAAAATTTCACTTGAGAATGTATAATAAATCAAATAATTTGTCTTAAGGATATGTTGCTCTTTCAAACAGGCAGATCTCTAGAGTGTGATTTGAGTTTGAATGGTCTTAATTCTGTCTTCGTTCCTGTTTTTACATCAGTGTAACTCTGTACTGACTCCTGTGGAGTCCCTTCTTTATGATTTTCTCTGATGTGACTGAGAGCAGAATAGATTTCACTGACTTCAGCCACTAGTTCTCCTCACATTTTCGGTGTGAGACTGTTGTGTGCCTGTCTCCCAGTGTCTGGGGAAATGAAAATCTGGAATGCCTTTGTAGCAGATAGTGAATTTTACATGCAACTTGTGTGGCCTAACTTTGAAAGAGCTTGAATAAAAAAGTGTTATACAGTATGAATGCATTATAGTGTCTTTTTTGTGTTTAGAAAGGCTATCTGTAGAGGCTTAGTTTGCACTGAGGTCACTATCTGAAAATAAATAACTGTACAGTTAGTGATGACCTTTAACATCTGGAGCACTGAGCAAGAGGGTGCAGGTGGTAGTATCATTTGGTATCGTTTGCCCCACCCTGTCAGACTGGTAAGTCTTACATTCATTTTGTAGAGAGAGAAATCATTCTGCAGAGTGCCAGGCATAGTGATCTCAGAATCACTGTTGAGGCATCTGCTGGATTGTATTTTGAGTGAGATGAAAAATAGGTTCCAAATAATTTGGAGAATTCTAAAAGGGGGAGGGGAATGGAGATGCAGATAAGAGATTCTTGGTATGTTCCTAAAGCGTCTTCTCTCAGAACGGTGGAAAAGATGTTGGTTTATAATTTCCTCCCTTCAAAAATGCGTCTTTCATAGTTGAAAAGTACTGTCAAAAGAATTCTTAAGAAGATAAGCAATGAGTTCAGTGTCAAAATCTCATACCACAGTGTATAGTAATCAGTTAGTGATGCATTTCTCTGTGGACTGAAGACAGTCCTGCCTTTGTTCCCCTCTGTCTCCCTGTTTTCAGGCTGTGTGTAAAACAGCTTACTTATGCATACTGTATTGATGGGTCATTGCTATATTAATTAACATACCTCCTGTTATTGATCAGTCAAGAGGGGCAGCCTGTTTCCCTATGTGGCCAATGACTGTCAAGTTACAAACTGTGAATCTAAAATTATTATTCTCTTTTCTTACTTTTTTTCCATGAGTATTAACTTTTCCTAGCATATATTAAGAATAACTGTACGAAGTGAAATTACTGTTGTGGTTGAAAGATTTTTTTACAGCTGATCTCATTGTGCTTGTATAGTAGACCATTTCAACAAAATGAATCCAGTTGCTTGCATCTGTACAGAATGAATAAGAAAGCATATTTCAGTGTAAATTCCAGAAACATGATTTTCATTGGTTTATGATGTCTTATTTTGGGAAATGAAACTTCAATGGAAAATAATGCTCAAACTATTAAAGACTTAGTTGCAATAAGACATTTTCATTTTTTTTCCATTACATACAGCTTTGCAATGTATACCTGCCTGAGTTCATTGTCTTTTTCAAACATGGCTACCAACTTTAGCAGGTATTTCCAAGAAGAGTGAAAGTACTGTTAGCTTTAGATTGCTTTGCATTTACATGAGCAGTAGCTTTTTACATGATAGCTTTTCCAGAGAGCTTTGCCTTGAGTTAAGTCAGAACATAGAAATCAGCCTCATACCTCTAATGACAGAGCATCAAACCAAAGATGAACGTCTTAAAAACTGTATGTTTGACTTTCCTGCCTGAATTATCTGCCTTAAGAGAAATGAGATATGGAAATGACTCATCTGCAGATTTTATAATGTGCACTTAGTTCGTGCTTTCAGCTCGTGTCCCGCTTAATGATTTTTCCCTCTATGAATTTCACCAATGCTATCATGCTTGACTTATTTGCCAAAGTCTTAGATTGCACAAAGATAGCAGGTACGTAACTGTTGATCCAAGCGTTTACTTGCACTGTAGAGTTGGTGCTGTCTAACATGTAGAATTCTTTCTGTTGCCTTCAGGTTGGAGGTCTCGGAGAGATTCTGTTGGATTGTCCAGGCAGGTTTCTTTTAATAATGGAGGAGAACTGTATATCCCCTTTGCAGCAACAGGAATGTTAACTGCTGTCTAAAAATGGGTAAGGATTTGCAGCAATTTAGCAATAAAAAAGCATGTAAAGTAACACCAAAGTATAACCAGGCAATTCTGGACAGCTGTACTGTTCAGGGCAACAGTCAAATTTAGTGTGTAAATGAGATTTGTTAGAGGAAGTGACTGCAAACAATTATTTAACTTGGTTGGCAAGGGGGAGCAGCTATTCTGTAGAGTTAAACATTTCAAATAATCAAGTGGGATTCACATGATCTAAGTCTTTCCACTGTATGGTGGTTGACGTACTCCATGTGGGAAGGCTTACTATTTTTCTCCTCAAATGACAATGGGGAAATCTGGCACATAGTCTTTAATGAGTACCTTGGGCAGAACACTCTTTCTAAGCTGTGATTTGGAGTCCAGATTCACAAATATTTGAACTTAATTGCTACTGAAGATGTTATGTTCCTCCCTCCAGGTTTGAGGAAATAGTTCCCAAAACCTCCCAGAAAGAGAGATGTGTTCATGTTTCTCTTGTTTATAACAGGCCAATTAAAGCAATATTTATTTTGGTTAATTTCAGTTGTTTTGTGAACGGAGCCATATTGCTTGAAAGACAGCCTTTGGATGAAACCAGCCATCTTGGAGCTGAATCAAATCCCATAAATATGTATAAGAAAAAAGTCTTTTTTTATCATGTGGGACCTTCCCACTAAGGGCTGTAGAAATAGGACCTTAATCTCAGTAAGTCTGTCCTCAGAGTGATGCTTCAGGGACAGATCCAGTGCTTTGGATTTGATTTTTGTTTTCCAAAATGAAATCTTAATTTGGAGCATTGTAGCTCCTGAATGCTTATAGTCTTCAAGATGGCTATATGTTGTTGTTGAAAGGAATTTTTGGCTTGGTGTTCCTTCAGGCTTTGCTTTTAGTTTTCCAAAGGGAGAGGTAGGTTGCAAAATCAAGATTTTAAATCATCGCTAAAGTTTCTGGTAATTTTGAGGCAGTTTGTAATGAAGGCAGGAATCAACACCAGAATGTAGAATAATACTGAGTCTTCCTCAAATTCTATGAATATTTGAATGTGTGGTTTTGGTTAAGAGCCCATCCCAACCTCGCTTGTAAGTGGACAATTTGTTTGGAGTTGTCTTTTTAATGCAACTCCTACTGAATGCCTAGGCTGGGTTTGGTACTTGCACAACTTAACTTTGAATTCTGGAGTGGGGAAAAAAAATCCAGTGATTTGGATCAGGTGCTACACTCTCTTTTGTAAGTTAACTGTCTCCTCCTGCTCAGCACAGGACATTTAGTTTCCGTGATTTGTAATGTGAGTTAAAAGGGCTTTCATTTAAAGACTTTACATGAAAAATAAGATTACAGAAAAGTTGAAATGAGCTTCTGAAAGAAACCACCCAAAGGTGTTTATCTTTTTGTCTACAGGAGGTGGCTGTTTGACATCTGGTCTACTTTCCTCTGCTTTTGCTTTACGCAAAGAAAGTGAAAGTTAGGCAGCTGACCTTAATACACTGATGCAATAAGCGCTTGTTTTCTAAAACTGAGCTATGGGACCTCCAAATTTCTTCTAGAAACCTTTCAGTTCTGTGACTCTTTTTATAATTCCTCTTTGGTTTTTTAAATTTCTCTGTCCGCTGCTTTCCGCTGTGGAAGTGCTGTAGTTAATGAGAGCTTGGAAGCTCTCTGCAGGCAGCAGTCCTCTCAAAATGGTTCTGTCAAATGTCTGCCTTCCCCAGCTTAGCTCCGGTCATCTGAGAGAGGTAAGTTGGGAGCTGTACCTTGTGCTGACTAGAACTGGTGGTATGGAGGGCAGCATGCTCCAGAGGGTGACCAGGTTTGTAAAGCTAAGGAAGAACTGACCAGGCCCTGTGGCGTTTCCACATCTGTCTGCGTTTATGACATTCAGAAGGGCAAGCAAGGTCTGACCTTTTGTGACTAGGTTTCTAAAGAAAGTATCTGTGTTTGAGTGAACTTGTTGCTTTACCCAATTCTGTTTTCATCTGCGCCAAAAAAAAAAAAAAAAAAAAAAAAAAAAGAAAAAGTAAAAAACCNAAAAAAAAAAAAATCAGGAAAATGCTAAAACCCAAACTGCGAGACATGCTCTGGCCAACTTAGAGCTGTCGCTTCTCCCTATTCCTATGCTACTGCTGTGATGGCAAAACCTAGTAAGAGTGCCCTCTTGCATGTATCTATACCTGGCATGTGCACCTATGTCACAGGTTATAATAAGAAACGTGACTGGTCAGGCGTGCCTTCAACATTAGAAGTGACCACTGTACCACTATGAAGGCTTGCATGATACCTTCACTTCAGGATATTCCTGAATCTTTCTGCTGGGTTTTTAAAGTTTAGAAATCTAACCCAAATGGTGTTGAAAGCATATCTATGTGTGCAGTTTGTGCCACTGATTTCAGTAGGAGTAGGGTGGTGCAACAGATCCAATGCCCAAAGACACCCAATGAGAAGGGAGAAGAAAACCATTTCAGGAAGTGTGACAGAAATAGAGCTGGTTTAGTAGCAGATCAAATTATTCCCAAATATTTTTATAAACATTTAGTCTAGATTTTTTTTTTTTCATGAGGGAGGGTATGAGAAGAAGAGGTAGAAGGAAATTTGAAATTTAGAGCAATAGTTTAATTAAAAACATTATTATAGAGAGCTAGTTACAAGTCATTTAAAATATACGCGACTGAAAATTTCTTTCCTTTTTTTCTGGTAAAAATGATGCTTTTCAGTTTTCAGTATTTCAGACAAGGCTACCTATGGTTGGTGTTTCCACTTAGCTCTCATTAACTTGGATTTAACTGTCAGGTGGGCAGGACCTAAGAGAACAGGGACCCCAATTAAAAGAATAAATGGCCATGCAGCAAGCTGTGTAGTTAAAGACTTTACATTGTATTGTATTGGAACAAAGCCCACCATAGCCATAAATTCTTCTTTTCATTGATAAAGTCAGTTAATTACAATGTTAATGCACGGTAGAAGAGATGTTGTCTTTTTAGACAAGGTACTTCAAAAGGATTTTATTATTATTATTGTTGTTATTATTAAAGAGCCTGCCCCATGCTGCTTTCTTAAATTTTCCTTTTCTGGGAAAGTCCTGAAGTGTGATTCTTTGCTTCTTTTCATCAGCACAATGCAATCTCACTTTCCAATAAATATACTTATTTTTTTTCTCCTTAGAAAAAGGGGTTTTTTTCTCCTTAGAAAAAAATACTAAAAAGAGCATTGCAATATTTGTTGGACAGTTTGTGTCCTGCCCTACAGTAGTGTCCATGGGCTAGGGCTGGGGCTCTTTTTGTTTGGTTTTAATGCAAACAGCACCTGCTGATGCCCTTTGTTTATAAAGGTTTAAAAATATAAAGGAGTCTTTATTGTTTAAAGCTTCAATACTACTGGTTTGAATCGCTTCACTGTAAAGGCTTCTGTGTTTTTGAGAAGGCAAATGACCAAAGTCCCTTGATTGAACAGTGGAAGAGTAAGGCATGGATATCTAGGTGGCCTGGGAACTGCCAACTGGCCACCTATTGCTTGGATAGCTATTAGAAGACAGACACGGGGCAGTCAGAGGCTAAGTTGCTCTTTTCAGTATGGATATCCATGGTGGTAACTTCCGTGGTGACGGTAGTCATCTTGGTAACCTTCCTGGTATCCCTGGTGATAGCTATGGTAACCATACCCACCATACTCATCATCTGGGCACTGCATGCCGAGTGATTGCTGAATTGTCATTTCCTGTCGCCGAAGCTGCATGGAATCAATCAGATCATACACAATCGCCATAGACCACATTGGAGATGGATACCAGGATTTGACGTTTCCATCCTTCCCAACTAGAAGCATGGAGAAATATTCTGGGCTAATTTGGAAATAATTGCGAATGTCTTTCACCAAATTAGCTGGGATATCTTCTCGGTCTACAGTAGAGCTTCCTAGAAAGTGATCATATAAAAACAGCATTGATATTTTGTTTAGACAATGATGATGGTTTGTAGGTAACCGAGTTAGTAATGTGAGATAGAATACAGCCCAATAATTGGCAATGTAAGATTCTTCTCATCTACAAGTTCAGGATTTCCTGGTTCCAAAATGAAACTGGTCCACTGTGAACTAAAGATACATTTTTAATGGTTTTGTTAGGTTTAGTAAACTTGTCTTTATTCTCTAGGCTGAAAGTCACCAGTGAAGTTCAGCGGTTGTTTGTGCTGGGACTGGTGCTGTTCAGTGTCTTTGTAAATGATGCACATAAGGTATGAGAATGGAGGTGAGGGAGTGAGGATACTCTGAGTAGTAAGGGCAGTGGATGATTGTGAAGAATTGCAGAAAACCCTTGTACGGCTGTGTGACTGGTTAATAAAATGAGGGAAGAAATTCTGTTCAGATTGATGTAAAATGATGCACATGGTGAAAATTTTGCTAACTCCACAAAAGAAATGGTAAAGTCTGGCCATTACCACTTGGCAACGAGGTCTTAGGGCTATGAAAGAGTTTCATGAAAGGCTAGTTCAGTGCTTACTAATGGTCAAAAGCCAAAACAGATGTTATAAACTGTGACGAAAATAATAAAAACCAAACAAGAGTATAATTATGCCACTATGGAAACCATTTGTTTGTGTGCATCTTGAAAATTGCATGCCATTCTGGTTCTCTCACCTCAAAAAATATGGTAGAACTGGGAAAAAAATTCAGAAAGGAAACAAGGTTGATCATAGGTTTGGAATAAACTCCGTAAAAGAAATGACAAGTAAGTAAAGACTGCAGTCTGTAAAATAAATGGGTTGGGGGAGGCCTACAGCATTGTGAATGTCACTGCAGGGATGGATAGGGATTGAATGTTTACTTTTTTTCCCCACACCAAGAGTTAAGGGTTATCAAACAAAGCTATAGGGGGCATGTTCAGGACAAATAAAAGGTACCTTGCAGATCTGTAGAGGTTCTCACAGGAGGACACGTGCTAGAATTTAACGTGAATTCAAAGGGAGATTAGACAAGTAAATTGAAAAGAGACCTGTTGATCTTAACAAATAGGAACTATAACCGAGGTCCTGAAGTCCTTCAGTGACAAGTAAGTGGAGGCTGCAAAAGTGTTGATGGAAGAAGTGACATCTGCTTCCTCTGTTCATATTCTTTCTTAGGCATGGACTATATGTGGTAGAAAGACTAAGATGCTATGATGTACAGAACTGTAGGAATGGCAATGGCATAAATAAGCTCCTTCCTGTCTTTGTCCCTCCACTGATGGAGGCAGTTGTTGGGATTAGGTAGTAGAGGAACTTGTAGCATTTGAAATGTACCCTAACAGTGAGATCTCCTAAGAATAGCTACCTGAAGTAGCCTACTGGGATGCAAGTGGAATACTTAAAGGGGGCTTGTTTGTAAGAAAGGTGGAGAAAGACTTTTTACCAGGGCTCATAGAGACAGGACAAAGTGTAATGGTTTTAAACTGAGGGTAGTTTAGGGTAGAGGGTAGATTTAGATTGGATATAAGGAAGAGGTTTTTTAGGATGAGGGTGCTGAGACACTGGAACAGGTTGCACAGAGAAATTGTGGGTGCCCCATCACTGGAAGTGTTCAAGGCCAGGCTAGATGGGGCTTTGAGCAACCTGGTCTAGTGAAAGATGTCCCTGCCCGTGGCAGGGGGTTGAACTAGATGATCTTTAAAAGGTCCTTTGCAGCCCAGATCATTCTATGAAGATGAATGAGGGACCCATATAAGAGAAGCTGCTGAGTCTGTGTTTTATTAGCCCTGCAAACTCTTGAGCATGTAAAAGGCACTAACATCCCTTTGTCTTTGACAGCAAAGCAGTCAGAGGAGCGTACTTGGGACTATGTTTAGATGGGACATAAAGATGTGAGATGACTTCCAGATGATATTTGGGCTTTTCTATCCTGAAGAAGCTATATAATGTTTAGCACAGGAACACCAAGAACACTTAGGGTTTGCTTTTGTGTCTTCTTGTTTCTTAAGCAAAGCAAGAGAAAAACACAGTCATACCTATCCCTCTAAAGAAATTACAGCAAAGAAACACTCAGCACTATGTAATGCCCTTCATGGGTAGTACTGAAGAAACTGGAAACAGTCACTCACCATTAATTGGATACAACTCTAAGACACCACCAATATCTTCTCCAAGTCCTAGCAATTTGAGGATAGTTATATGGCGCAGACCTGTGGAGGAAACGAAGCAGGTTTTGGGTCAGACCAGTTCTTTCTGCTTGTTCTCGGGCAGATTTCAGTTTAATCAGCCGGGTCTCTGTGTGCCAAATTAGGGGCTAGTATCAGCAGCCCTCTAGGAAAAGTTACTGATTTCTCTCGAGTCTCTGGCAGTCACATCACGTGTCTCAAACATGGGATAAACTAGTGTGTCAAATAAATGTGGTATCAGTTGCATAAAAGCTGCTGCTAGTGTCCCAAGGACAACAGCATTTAGTGAGGTTCTGCAGCATAGGGATCCAAGCATCAAGCACACCGGTAAATTACAGAGGCCATTCCCCAAATTCAGGATGTCTCTGCACTGTTTTGTTCACTAGTAAAGCTCTTACTTGTCATACACAGCAACAAAGTATTTTGAGGCAATGTAACTTATCACAGTTAGACTCCAAATGGTTGGGGAGAATGGCTTAGGACAGGCATTCACTCCTTTCATGCGTTCTGGGTGGAGGTTTGAACTATTGCTTCTGCTTTGAAGAATGACCTTAGGGGCTGTAGAAACTGTTTGTCCAACATGAGTCTGTATGATACAAAATCTTTGATGTAACTTTTTATAACTTGGAGGAAAGACGTTTGGAAACATCACTTAGTTAAAACACCCATTGAGGACAAATGCTTTAAGAACTCCATGGATCTCCTTCAAGCTGTCCTTAATAAAGGGTGGGGAGAATTAATTGTTTTAGTTACATTCCATTATTCAGAAAGTGTTTTACAGTGGTCCACGTCATGGTGTACTTTGGTAGTTACCAAATGAGATGATGCTGAATGAAAGCCAGGTGATTATGAATAAACAGACAGTGTAGCAGTGATACCGTGCAGATCTCTACACATAGCTGAAATGTATTGAAATAGTGGCTTTTGAATGGGACCTGTTTCATACTGCTGTAGGAGTCAAGTCTAGGCCCTGTATAGTACTTGCATTGCTACGCACCTAAGTTAAAGAGTAAGTCTCCCAGGGCTTCATAATGGAAAGAGGGAAGACTGTTTGTGTGTCTTGCTCTTAATTGCCTCCTGGAGGAGCCCAGCTCTCTCCACTGACTATATAGTTGGATCTTAAGTACCTAGTTAGGGGGATGGGAGGGTCCTTAATGGGTTAAAGCAGCTTCCATTAATATTTTTACAGGTTTTGGCAATGAAGCAGGAAGGAAAAGAAAAAAAACGTAATATCCATGCATCTCCCTGATACCTGGCCCAGTTCTGAGCTGAGTATAAGAGGATATACCCTTCCCAAAGCATTGTATTGATGTTATTTTGTGCAGTAAGAAAAAGAAAATACTGTTGATCTTCTGAAGTACAAGTGCAAAGAGAAGCTTCAGAGTGCTAACCTTTTCTGCCTCACACAAATGATTCCAGGGAACACTTTGTTTAGCTGTCAGGGTATGCTATACTACCTGCTTAGCACAGTATTTTCCATTTGTATTTGGAGTAGCTACAGCAAACTTTTCAGTTGTCAGACTCCTCAGACTGTCTAAGTTCGGACTTGAGTAAAGGAATTCATCACATCACCAGGAAGGATGTGGTTTTGGGGAGCAACAGTGTAATTTCTTTTGACTCACCAAAATTGCAGGCTTGTCCACTGAGAGCAGCAAGCTGCTGGGAATAAGCCCAGTCCTCATCACTGGGAGCAGAGATCACCACCAGCCGCCTTCTCCATCGGAACCTGAAAAGAGAAGAGAGTGCAACAGGGCACATTCATGACATGTGACTTGAGTCCTCTCAGCATTTTTGTTCTCTGTAGGCTGAGATATGTCATAGCTCTCACAACTTCTAAGTAACAGCTGGATGGGACATCTTCCCAGTTCTATCCATCACTGGGAGAGGATGAAGCTTGTTTTGAATTTTACTACTCAAAAACTCTCAAAGAAACATCTGCAGTTTCGCTGCTTCACGAAACAAACACTGCAAAGCTTATGATCTTTGCTTAAAGGCCCCTTCAGTAGTTACAACAATGCCAAGAAGTGTATATTCAAGGGAAAGAAAGATTCCTGTAGAATTCCTCACTAGACATTTAGCTTTTACGTCATTCACCACTGCTGGAACTGCACAGTTATTTTGCAGTCCAAGGGCTGTCTGAGAATTAGGGTGTATCTTCATTTCAGACGTAACTCATACTTCTGTGTAAATACTCACTGACCTCTTTTTCTTCTATACCACACTTGCTCAAAATACCTTTAACGGGGCTTTAAATCTGAGCTTGTTTGTATGTGTGTGGCTGTGTGAGCCTGTGGCTATATAAGGCATGCATGGGTCAATAAGATAAATCCTTCATTTTTTTTCCTTAATATGGGATGCCCCATCTAACCAAACTTTTGCACAAGGAGCACCTTCTGTTGTCCTCTCAAAGAAAGGCAATGCCATAAGGACACTTGAAACCTTTAAAAATTCTAACTATAGGGGGTTTTAATACTCTCCAAACACCCCCTTTTTTGAATAAAGGTACTTCTCCATTAAACCTAAATAAATCAGATTTAAAGGAATTTGCAAAGCTGCAGGGATATTTTTATAGCAGGAAATGATCTTTTAAATGATTGCAGATGTTACTTTTATAATAATAGCCTGCCTTTCTGCAGCACCATATGAAGGTCTCAAAATAAAGGGTAATGTAATGGGCCAATTCTGTTCCACTTGAGAGAAGCAGAAAATATGGTGGTACTTGCTCGAAGTCACAGAAGAAGTTGCTGAAAGAACAGAGGATGATGATGTCTTTGTCTTGTTGACCGACTGATACTGTGTCTATTTTTAGAATTAAAAAACCAAATCCTTGAAAAGCAAAGCTCCCCAATCTTGCCCAGGAGAAATAGCAAAGAGACTTGGGTGTGTGTATACAGGTATGTGAATAGGAATGAGAAGCATTAAGAATCATGTATGTGACATGAAGGAAGGGGTGGGGTAATTTTGTGTTGTTGTTCTGAAAATGGGGAAAAAATAATCTTTCTGATATTTTTGTATAGCAAAGGCACCTGGCTACCTATAAACAGTGACCGAGAACGTAAATATGGGATCATATTTTGTGTAGGGCATATATCAGGATGGTATCTCATCTTTGAGCTGCTTTAAGATACTCTAATTCCTTTTTGGTTTTTTGAGCATCTCCTTTGGAGATGCACAGAGCTGAAAAGGGCTGAAAGCCACTCAAGCTGTTTATCCGCCTGCCCCAGGCAATCCCTATTCCTGGTGTGTTTGTCTGGGGCTACACCTTACCGAGAAACTAATTCGGTTGGTCACTGTTAGTTCACCATTACTAATGTACAGATTTATGCCTTATTTCTGATGTCAGAAGCCACAGGCCAATACTCCTGTCCTGACAAATGTCCCAGACCCTTCCATGTGAGCATCCTTTCTTCCTCTTCTACCTATTTTGCATCCCACTCTTGTTTGTGAGCCCAGAGAGCAGCACAGCCAGTGTCTTGGCGTTACAGGGGGACTCCCCTCCCCCTGCCCACAGCCTCAAGGATCTTCTCCTGATACACGTGGCTTTTAAGCATTACTCAAGCCAGCTCTGGCTCTCATGGTCTCCTTGCACGCCAGCCAGGCTTGCTAAGAACAATATTTGCATTATTATATCTGACCTCCCCAATGAGCAACACTAGGGAGATGATGCCAGGACTCTTGTTCAGCTGGGAAGATAATCTTGGACAAATCTGCTGAAATGAATCTTGCTGGGAATCTGACCAGTTAACGTGGCTAGTGAAGTCCACCCAATATGTAAAGCCGGATGCTTGTTTCACAGACAACAAATGCATTCTGTGCAGCGGCAGTTCTGTTCATAGATGCAACGCTCTGCATTTTTCCTGCCTGTTTTTCTAACGTGTGTTTATTACTAGGGCTGTTTGTGAGCAAAGAAGGATTTGGGGTCTGTCACTTTCCAGCAGACAAGCTCTTTCTTGTGTTGGTCAGCTGTTTCCAAACTGTGGTTCTTCTTGGTGGTCTTGAGGATGAATCACTGAGACCTAAACAGGAGGTGGTGAGGTGGGTGGGGTGGATCTTGTTAAAGGTTCTCTTTCTGTTGAAGTGGCCATCGAATTTTAAAATGTTTATGAACCAACAAACTACTCATTTACCTGTTGCTCCTTTCCCCCCTCAAGTCATAATCCATCATGCTGCCTCAGTTATTTTTATAGCCATCTGACATTAACAGTGTATTCCCATGGATTCTGACAGTAGGTGAGGAGGATGCAGTAGTAACAGGTAAAGCCTAGAGAGCTGGGTTAGCCCTAAGTTCATGTAAATTATCCTGTAACAGACAGGGCTATAGCTGCATGGCTCTTCCATGGATCTGAATTCCTACAGTCCAGACATGTTTATTGCCTGGAATTTAGGTCTCGCAGGTAGAGCAGTAACACGGCATATAGAGATTACATAAACAAAACTGTCTTTCTGCGGAAGGTCTCTCAAACATTTTGCAAGAGACATCTGCAAGACCTTTAATAATGTGCATGACTAATACTGGCAAAGACCAACTGTTATCTCAAGCAGGATAAGAAGGAAGTTACAAAGAATTAATTACTGATTCAAGCTACATGGAAGGGATTAGAATGGGATTAATGAGATTGTGATGGTTATGATTGAAACACATAAACGCTGTGCTTCATACATTCAAAACACTGAGCTAACATCTGTGAATTAATCCTTATTTGCTCTTCTCATGCAAATCAGTGTTATTATCTCCATGTCATGATGGGAGTACTGAGATACAGAAAGTTAGTGTCCAAAGAATGCGCAGTCAGTCAGGAAACACAACATGCATCCTGACTTCCAGTGCTCTGTACAAGACTGCGTGCAGCTATGACTACATCTCTGTATTTGCTTAACATTGTAAACACTGAGAAATCTGTATTAAAAAATCACAGAAATAGTTGGATGGGTGTTTTTCCAATAAGACAATAATTATTAGAACTAGCAGCAGATTAAGAACAGAAGGTAATACCTGGATAAGAAGCTCTCAAGGGATTGCTTCTTATCTTCTTTGCAGACGATGCCCTCTTTTTTCTGTCTTTCCATGTCTTTAATTCGTGACTGGAACGTGTCAATCAAATCAAACACGGACTTCATTGCTATGGGTACTTCATAGTATTGCTGTTAAGAAAAAAGAACAGATGGATAAAATGATGCACATATTAGCAATCTTTCTGCATGTATCACAGCACTGTAGGATATATAGAGATTCAAGTATTCCTGTTTACACGCAGGTAACAAGGCCTAAAACAGATTAGAAACTATGGAAAATATTACTGGTTTTGCAGTCAGACTGCTCTTTGGAAGTGGCCCGATGTGATAAGGCCAGGCCATTGCAGGCAATAAATTGTCATTATAGTCATTTGTTAGGCCATTCAACTAGAGCATTGTCCATATGCAACATGTTGGCATCCTGTTGAGTGGCAAAGCTGCGTGTTTTAGAATGCCACGTACTACATTAAAACCCCTGCCAGTGGGGGTCCTGTTCCTCTGGTGTCAGCTCACCATCCCAGCAGAAACTGACAATTCCCAAAATCCCCTAACTGCAGAAAATGAAGATAGCTACCTAATTCCTGAAAATTTCTCTTACTGTCCCTTTTTCTTGTCCTCCAGCAATGACCAAGTCCTGCATCAGTCTCTTACGTGCTTCACATGCCAGCCTGTAGTGTAATTTCCTAAAATTTTTCCAATGCCTTTTCTTTCAAAGAGTCAAAACCCTCACCTTGACCTTCATGTCAGTGTCTGTCAGCACCATGAAGAAGTCATTGTAGGTCATCCCATACTCTTTCCTCAACTCACTGATGAGCTGCTGGTCCACAAGATCTTCATCCTCTATCACTTTCATGGGCTTTTCATTATCTTAATGTGAGACAAAGGAGAAATAAAAATAGTCATGGAATCACACAGCACTCTGCCTTTAATTTCACCTTGAAAGAAAGGGGGAAATTATTTCTCAGAAGCCCTCTTCCTGCTGCACAGGCAAGATATTAAAAAACATCAGGATGGAACTATGGCTTTTTTTCGCCCCAGTATGTTTTGAAAATTAGTATGTCCTAGGGCACATGCACTTCAGTATTCAACATTTCTACTTGCTGTTGAAAAATCTTTGTTGCCTGCTTTTTCCTGGAAAGATCTTTCAGAGTTTTTCAATATGCTTATATGTGTATATGCCTGCACTAATCATTTCACCAGCTCCTGAAGTGCAGCCACATCTGGAATAGAAAATAGAAACTGTTCAACAATTTAGGACAGGAGCTGGAAAGCACCATATCCAAATGAAACAGCATAGAGAATTTGGGTCAGTAAAATATAGGTAGAACAGCTTTAGGTTGGACAGGACACTAGAGTTAACCTTTCCAGTCTTAAAAAGTTACCTGGGAGGTTTACTGACTACAAGAAACCAGAAACTGTTTAATATGCCCTTCAGGTCTGTCTATATACCTTGCTGTGGCACTCTTCCTCCATCTGCTTGCTGGTGTTCATTTCCCATTCTAGTACCCTGACAGGAAGAAACTTAATTTTGAGAATGATTTGTACCTACTCACTGCTCTACCCTAAGAAAACATTCAGAAACACTTGAGGAGAAAAAGACCTCTGAAGACAGAGATTTGAAAGGTGTACAAGACAAGCCCGTGGAGGTACTGAGGTTCCTTACTTCCCGTGGAACCAGGGTGTGTTAGAGCCAAGTCCTGAAAGCCTCCCTGTCATCAGCTCAGCCTCAGCTGCAGCACCCAGCACAGCGCTGTACAACTGCGACAACGATGGAGCCGGCCTCCATATGCAACTGTGGGCATGGAAAGCTAAAGACAGGCTAAATCGCACACAAAGTGAAATGTCACCTGGGCACCAACGAATTCTCTGCAAACATTACTTGCTTATGCCCTATGACACCGCTATGAATATGAATATTCATATACTCAAATCCCAGCCAAGGCTTAAGTGACCTGCCTGAAGTCAGAGTTGCAACAGCCGATCAAGAGCTAGAATTTAGAGGTACAACTTTCCTGTCCCCTGCTCCACTGTTATTCACCAGCAAATAAAAATGAGATTAATTGACCCAAGTTGAGCACACAGCAACAGAAAAGATTTGATTCATTATACAATAAGGCATTTTAAATAATTTTCTAAACATCCATAGCCTTTAAGGAGCACACTGATCTGATTCAAATTTTGCAGTAGGTCCAATCAGTGTAACAGACTGAACGAAACTTCTGAATTAAAACTTTGGGAGGATGTCTGAATTGGAATCTGACCTTTAGGTTTCACACCTTGGACTCACTTCTTACAGAAGAAAAACCAAACCAGCAAATGTTAAAATTTAGTTATACCAATCAAGCTGTAGATGTAATTTGTATGGTTTTACATGGTTATATGTACCTCCGTTGAAAGTTTTGTAAAGAATTATAGGCAATGTTATAATTCCCTATTGGATGGGTTGCTGTGCTAATTGGTTATTCACTTTGTTAAACATATGTAAATCATGCATCAATGTTTCATCAGACTTACATGTTATTAATGGCAAGCATGAGCATTAAAACATAGACCAAAAAATTCATGCTTGTGCCTGCAAACAATTCCCTGCAAAAGCAAAGACTATCTGATTGGCCTGTACAGAGGTAGAATAATGCAAAAGATGTTAGTGTGAAATGTGATGGAAAACTGCTGTATGGTGCAGTACCTTAGACCAGCTGACCCATGGCAGTCTTCTGCTTTAAAGACTGTACATATCAACATTCAGATATCACTTTACAGTTTCATTGTTAGGAGATTTTCTTTCAAAACTTACAATGTAAAGAAGAAAATTTGATGACAAGTGATACAGAAAAATGTTTCAGGGAAAAAAAAATAATGCCACAAAGACTGGCCTGCCTTTCAAACTTGGAAATAATTTCTAGGGAGAAAAAGAAGAATTTAATCCAATCACCTCTTTCCAATTCACTACTTGTCCCTGATCTTCGCCTCATAAAGCATATCTGGGATCAGCATGAAGAACAGCAGGAGGTGAGACTGTCCACTGCTACCTGCAAAGTCCTTGCTCTCTTTGCTCTTTCTAGAAGGGTCACTGAAAGCCATACATCTTTAGCAGCTAGACAGGCTGGGAAGATGAGTCACTCTTTAAACAGAATTCAGATGAGGTTGCAAAGAGTTCAGCAGTTTGTTGTAGCAGTACAGTGGCCTAACAGATTAGGTATTTGCTTTGATTGGAAGGTAGTAGCCTGGGGCTGGTGTTGAGTTGACTAAAGCCCTGTTCCCATTGAGTGAGGAAAAGAGACCACATGGCTAACTCAGATTGAAGACAGGACCTCTGCAGTGACACTTGGCTTTTGTGTCATTCCAGTGGGAAACTGGGAAACGCTCTTTGGTTTCAGTATGAGCTGATCTTGCCCAAGCAGTGTTAATGAGCTCTCTTTCATTCACTACTTCTAAATGTGTTTGAAATTTCAAGTGAAAAGTCTTTTCTGTGGACTTTTCTGTTGTTGTCATTTGTATCTCAGTCCCAAGATGCAGCACTACAAGTAGACCTCATCATGCTGGTGCTAAGGCTTCTCATTACCGCGTAAATACTGCGAACAAAATGTTTCTTAGGAGCTCTTGCTGCCTCTGGTGCTGACAGACAGCGTGCCATGAAGAGGCCATGCAAGCAGGAAGGGTAGAAGAGAAGGGGAGGTAGAATAGAAAGATGTTTGTGTTATTTAAACTTTTAAAAATGCTGAGGATTTGGTGTTTTGGGGAAATATGTAAGGTGAACTTCATGTAAGGTTTAACTTACACCATTCCAAGTCTCCTGTTTTTCTTCAACAAGTTAATTCTTCCTATGAGAATTCAGCTGTTGTATACGCTTATGTGGTTTGGGGAGAGTTTGGGTGTAGGTTAAGTTTGGAACAGGCTGAAAGAGTATGGTCTATGTCAGAGTGAATGTCTGTTTATTAGCCAGACTGGAGCTAAATATAATCCTAAACAGTCCACTGACAGGCAGATGGGTCTAGGTACACAAAAAGTGACCTTGAGTAACTTTGGCGTGATGTGGAAAATCCTGTACCGCTCCAGATTTGTCAAGGAGGTGGACAAATGGACAGTCTGGCAGGATTTGTGACTCACTGTCATTCAGAGACACAAGGCTCCTGGTCTCCCACTAGGTCCTCTCCCTCTGAGAGTAGTAGAGGCACAGCTGGAAGCCAGACATAAATCTGTGGTCTTCTGGCCTGTTGTATGCCAGAAATACCCTGGAGCTGGTGTGATCCTGAGCTTTCTGTTCCACCACACATCTCTTCCCAAGGTCTGGTAAAACCAGATGAACTTCCAGAGGAAAGGTGTGGTGGACTTATAAGCAAAACTAGCAGCTTTTATACTATTTCTTTGCCTTCATCCAGCAAAGCATTCACAGTGGTGTTAACCTTTAGCTGCAGACAGCAATGAGATTGTTTACATGATTCAAGAGACACCTAAGCTTAAGTGCTTTGCTGGACTAGGACCTGAAGTCTTTGTCCAAACCTTACTGTTATGAAAGGAAAGGTTCTC
The DNA here is from genome assembly GCA_013397275.1 of Burhinus bistriatus. Lineage (NCBI taxonomy): Eukaryota > Metazoa > Chordata > Aves > Charadriiformes > Burhinidae > Burhinus > Burhinus bistriatus. The sequence continues at coordinate 261,769 of VYXH01001409.1, read as the reverse complement.
ACTGGCTTTGGTCCCCAGGACCTGAACACTGACACCAGTGGTTTCAAGGCTGCCTAAGAGATGGATGCCCAGTGTCACCCATCTACATGGGAACTCTGTATGTAAAGAAGGTGCTACTAAATATGGCTGAGTGAGCTACTTTTCAAGTCCTTCATAGTCTAATTTATAGTGCCTCCAAACCCTCTGGTTTCAGTGAGATGAACCTTTTCACAATAGCTAGCAATAAGCAGTCACACTGATGGGTATCTTGCTTTATGGGTAAAGAGAGCCGATAGGACTTCAAGTGGTAAACCTCTGAATATCAGGTACGCTGGTGGAAATTTGTAAGGTTGTCTGTACCTAGAGGCTATGGTTGAAATATTCTAAATTAATATCTGTCCACCAGTACAGAGGGGAAAATGCACCTGGATCTCACCTTACTGTGGAGAAGAATACTCACTTTGTGAACATATCAAAGTCAGCTCTTAAGCCTAGGAAAACTGGTCCGGGGAAGGAAAGGAACTTGCAGCAAGGGGTCTAACTAGCATGCTTCTCTCTGTCCTGGGTTTTGCCAATGCGTGCCCCTGAAAAATGAAGCTTTTTCCATGACCTTGCGAGGAGTGCAAAGGCATGAGAAAATGCTATATGGCAGAGTGGGGAGACCTTATAGCGGCCTTCCAGTACCTGAAGGGGGCCTACAAGAAAGCTGGAGAGGGACTTTTTACAAGGGCAGGTAGTGATAGGACGAGGGGTAATGGCTTCAAAGCGGAAGAGAGGGGATTTAGATTAGAAATCAGGAAGAAATTCTTTACTGTGAGGGTGGAACAGGTTGCCCAGGGAAGTTGTGGAGGCCCCATCCCTGGAAGTGTTCAAGACCAGGCTGGATGGGGCTTTGAGCAACCAGGTCTAGTGGTGAGTGTCCCTGCCCATGGCAGGGGGGTTGGAGCTAGATGATCTTTAAGGTCCCTTCCAACCTAAACCATTCTATGATTCTATGATAATGATATTGAACTTTAAAATAGGATTAACTTGGGCCAAGTTTTGAATGTGATCTCAAACAGTTCCCTTCAGCATTTCCTGCCCTCAATCTCCTCTCCTTCATGACAACACCCAGTTTCTTTAAATTGTGCTAGCCGGTATCTAGCCACCCATGGCTGATATCTTGCAAAAACCAAGGCTGGTGTTGGGGGAGGACATTGTATTAGGGCAGCCATTTGGTTAGACGGTGAGATTGGTATTCAAGATACTGGTAGAGCTGAGCCTAATTTCCTCTTTCTGTCCCATGGCCTCATCACATTTTTCTGCCTTTTCACTGTTTCACTGTTTTACTGGCTTTAAGAATTCCCACAAAGAAAACTGAAGGTGCTCAAGTTACAGCACTGGAAGCCTAAACTTTTAAAATACCAGAGACACTTATGTAAATACAAAAGGGGTGTAGTTGGCATGGAAGGAGGAGGAATGGGTTTGAAAGTGCAACTGGACCACAACAAATGATCCTGCTTAGATTTTGACCGAAGCTGGGGAGATTTCTCCTTTTGATGTCTGTATTGTGCCCATGAGATGGAAAAAAAATATTAAAAAAAAAGAACCTAGCTGGAAGTGGTCAATTTTCATGCTGCTGTTGTTCATGGTGCCAAAAATTGTAATGACTGAGATCTTCCTCGTTGCCATCTTGCAGAAGCTTTCCAGATACTCGTCTCGCTGCTGTACATACATGGTGTTGTCCGCCTTGGGGGTCGTGATCAGCTGATTGGTGGCAGAGACAAAAGAGTTTGTTTAGTATAAGGAATGAAGCAAGTGAGTGTTTTACTGAAGGAGAACTAGTCACTGTCTGCAAACTGGGATTTCTTTTCCATAGAGCTGCTGACAACTCTGTAGCCTTATCTTGTTTATTTGTGTTTGGAGTGTACCTTTAGGCCCAGGCCTGACCCAAAGGTTTTCAACCAGCCACAGGAAAACCTTAGGAAGGACAGCCAGCTGATGGCACCAGCTCCTCCACTGCCCCTCCACAGTGCTGTTAGAAGAAATGGCACTGGATTTTACAGAAAACCATGTACTGTGCTATTATCTCTTGCCCTGTCAGTCCTGCCAGATCTCCCTCACAGCTTTCATTGGTGCCATGAATCTAGGATTCCCCGTACTCACTCATGGTGGGAGCACTGGGAATATGGCAGCCACTCTGGCCTCATCGCGTGGTCCAGGCAGTGCTCCCGGGGTCTGTTTTGACTGTCAAGGGGCGAGTACAACTAGGGCTACATGAATGCTTACGTAACTGACGGCCATACAAGAAGACCTTGAAGACTTCCTAAGGCCACTGTGACCTCATCTGAAAATTGCTGATTTAGCTTTTGTTTGTTCTAAGCCATTTTGATGTCTTACAGGACTTATATTTGCTGAGAAGGCACAGCTAGAGCAGCAGGAGGAACAATTACAACAGCAAAAGTACTAAAATCGCTACAGTTTATAGTACTGATTTCAAAGCCTCCTAACAATTGCAAAGGTTTAATTTTTAAAAAGTTTAAAGCACACAACTTAGGGCCTTCATCAGTGACTGACATGCAAATATTCCAGGGAAGGTGTGTGTGTTGTTACATGCAGTCGTCCTATGCAGCCGTTTCCAGCAGAAGGTGGACAGGAATGCTTCAACTCTAGCAATGTAATCATTCCAACTGGCAGCAGTGAACTGCAAGCAAGCACCTGCTACCAATCCCCCAAACACAGAGGAGTTGGAATCTGGATCCAAATTTTGTGGTTTAAAGTTATAAATAATCATCAGAATCCTTCAATTGCAAACTTACACTTTAGTCTGTAACAGGTGCAATCATCTTCTAGCTGCGATCTTAACTTTGTGGGGCCTGGAGGCTAATTTTTATGATACGCTCCTTATAAATCCAGTTCATCGGTGTACTGAAATGTAAGAGGCATTTCTGGGCTTATAAGATCTGGCTCTCATTTTTGCAAAGGCCCCCTGGCATGACTACAGCATTGCGATATGAAGGTGAATGAGAGTCAGACACAAAGAGGATTTGATTTCTGGGCCATAACATGTAACATGCTTTTAAATTGCATAGAAATGCTTCAGATGAAAAAAGGATCATGAAAAGGATTTGAGGTCTGAGATCAAAACCAGATCGTTGGTTTGTATTGTCCTCCTAGTTTCGGAGGCCATAAATAGGAACGCACAGTCAAATCTGATGTTGATCTACTTGATCAGACTTTGTAGAACAAAGCAGGGAACATTTAAGAGGCAAAGCAAACTTCAAATCAAAGCTTTGTACTAGGACTGTTTTAACCCAGGCAGTATATACGCTGTATCTATCTGCCTTTGCATGCGCAGGTGTGTATGTGCATGTGGATATATGTGCGTGTGGGTATAAACAGTGTTATATATAAACTGTCAGTCTGCATTTCATCACCACAGAGAAATAAACAAAAACCCCAACTCACTGAGCCAATATTTCTCAACATTAGTAAGACTGCAATAAAAGCCCACTATAGAAAGGTGGGGCTGCAGGAGTCAAAACCTGTACTTTTCTTCAGTTTCTGCACCTGGGTCCTATATTTGTCGTTAACTAAACTTAAGCCAGAATAGCTTTCAAAATTCTGGATGTTTGAAATTCACACTGAGATCTGCAGTCTGAAATCCTTAATGATGCGTAGGACTTAAAAACCCATGTCTCTCTCAAAAGATTTTTGTGAGAGGACTGAAACAATGCCCTTGGGAACCAGTCTATTAAAGTGGCTGTAAGACAAAAATATGGCAAAGCAATGGGGAATAACTCAGGTAGAGCCACTTTGGCAGCAGTGGGGGCAAATTCTCTAGAGAGGGAGTTTGAAGACTCATGAATGGCAGAGTTCATCTAGCTGGAAGGGCTGACACTGAGGGAGCCGAAGAGTTTCATAGGAAGGGATGCAAGTAGGCATGTGTGTGGATTCAAAGAAGCTTGAGAAGTTCTTTGTTTTCTACGTGTGCCATGCATGGCAAAGAGATAGTAGAATTCAGCCATTGCTTTTACTGATGACCAAATCAAACCTGTTCTCCAAGAAACTTCAGAGCAAGCAGGTAATAGATGCTGGAAAAGTGAAGTGCAGCGTGGCATAATCATTTGTCTTCAGTGAGTTTTGGCCTGACAGCCTGAGATTGTGTAACTGTTTTCTTGGAGATCCAGCTGATAGGTGGCCTAGTATCAGAAGGTTCAAATTTCAGACCAGCGTTTAAGTTGCCAGGACTGTGTTGGTGTAATGAATTAGCAGCCTGACACGTGAGCTCTGCTTTTGGCTCTTTTTTCATTTTTTTTTCATTTGTTCTGATACTGCACCCATTTTGGAAGCCATAACATTGAGATACATGACCAAGTTTCAGAGATCTCAAACTTCTGTGCAGTTTCTGTCTCTGAGCTTTTGATTTGGTTAACTCTTAGTTAACGAGTAACTAATCGGCATTATTTGCAAAATTCAATCATCGCGTTCAAAATTTTCAACTATATGGCTCTTCTCCATTTCCATCGTGTTGGGGAATGCAAGTCTGCTAGCTCTGCACAGCCCTTATAGCTGGAAGAACGGGGAGGGGGAGAAGAAAGTTAGCTTCTGCTCAGGTCTGTGAATCAGGAGCAGAATGATTATTGAATTCCAATGGTTGAAAACTTAGTTTGGCATCTTAGCTATTTGTACTGGAAAATGGGGCATGAAAGTCAAAACTACGTTTGTGACACTGACTATTGGACAATAACTGTGAAACAGTCCAGCTTGCAGTGGAATAATTGCAAGAAACTGCTCCCACGATAATATTTTTAAAGAACTGTTTTTCAAAGTGTACCTTTCCGAGTATGTGCCATCTGCCAGAAAAAACATTTGTACTACAGCTAAAAGTGTTTCCTGTCCCAGGTGAAGTGTTTTTTTAGATAAGTAGTTGGAAAAACATACAGCACTATTAAACCCTGGGACAAGTAACTCCAGACCATGCTGAGTTTTTCAGACTTGAAAACTTACCATAGTGTTATAGTTTAATAAAAACAGCAGGGGAAAAACCCAAAACAAAATAAAGTTTGCACGGGATCTCTGAAGATGTCTAGGAGATTTGAATGCCAAATTCCCATCAGAAAGAATAGCAAATGTAACAATCCTACCTCAGGGCATCTGATCATACGCCTTTGTGCACATCCTCAGTCAGACATGCACCAGTACTGCCAAGCCACCTGGCTTGCTTCCAGTTTTAGGACACCAGCACCAATATAAAACAGGTGTGCCAGCTGGCAGGACATGCTGAGCATCCAAATGTGGTAACATTGGCAAGTACCCCAAAGCAATGAAGGGATGTAATCCACACTGGAACTTCATTTTATCGATCATAACTATACAAATCCTGGCACCTACATATCCACTGGAAACAAAATAAGCTGATGGCTATATAGTGGCTCATGGAAGCGACTGGGAAGAGCCTAATTCCTGGCTGACTGATGCTCATGCTGTATGTCAGATTTCCAACATGAGGCTGCGGAACCTTCCCTGTTGGAAATGATCATTTGGGTCTAAAAATTTTACGTCTTAAACAAAAGCACCAACAAAGAATATACAAAACAACCATAAACTTTCTGTTCTGCATGTTCCTACTAGGAGGGAGATATGACTTAATTTATGAAATAAGATTCAGATGAACGAGTTACTTACAATGAGCCGCCTTTTGCCTTCAAAATATTCCAGGAGGTCAGTCACTGATTTCCTTGGAGGCTGTAGGAAAGGCTTCTTGTTGGGCTTGGGGAAATCCTCATTCTCAGTCCTGCTCCCTTTCTTGTTTTTCTTGCTACGGTCTTTGTCCTGCTTGCTCTTTTTCTCAGCTTTGTCCTTCTTGGACTGCTTCTCACTCTTCTGCAGCTTGTCAGGTCTGTCCTTCTTCTTCTTCTTCTCAGGTTTATCCATTCGCTCATGCTTCTTTGATTCTTTTCCTTTCTTTGGGGGAATATTTCCTGCTGCAATCTCTTCCTCTAAATGGGAACTAGCAGGCTTGCTTGGGTCATATTTATCTTCATATTCATTGCTCAGTATCTTTTCTTGGGCCTTCTTTTTTGGTGGTTTAGTCTTAGTTGGTTTGTGTTGTCCTGGTGTGACATTCAGGTCCCTATGGTTATAGTCCTTCCTATCTGTTCGGTTATCTTTAAATCTACCCACATTTGCCTTTGTATAGTGCACTGAGGGAGCTGTTGGGACTTCAGTGAAACTGTCATAGCGGGCAGCTTTGCTTGGTTTCCGTGTGGCCGCCAGCTGTTTCTCCGAGTGGCCACGCTGCCGGTCCCTGCGGTTTGCCTTCCACACAGGAGAGTAGAAATCTTCAGAGGCTGTGACTCGTGGCGTGGTGGCATCTGGGGCTACTGGCAGCCTGTGGTACTCTATGGTGGAATGTGACTTTGTGGTCCAGGTCCTCTGCGTGGTGGGGAGGGGTGTAGTTGTTGTCGTAGACCGGCTTGCTGTTGTCACTGCGCGGGTGGTGGCACGGGTCGTTGTCGTGGTGGGAGGGAGGGTAGTGGTCCTTACTGTAGGCAGAGGAGTGGCCACTGTGGTTGTCATTGGTTTCCTCACTGTTTTGGTCCTTGTTGGCTGATTATTGCTCCTCCTTGGCTCCTCCTTCCTTGCTGACACCTGGACATGTCCACCATCAGGGGTAGGCTGGGTGCTGCCCCCATTATTGCCTTCCTCAACCACTTGTCCCTCCACCCCAGCTGCTTTGCATGTCTGGATGAAGCCCTTCTGCCTCATCTTCTCAATTTTTCTGATGGGGCTTTGATCAATAACTTCGTACATGGCCTCTAGCCTGACTGGATAAGGATACCTTTCCTCCACCTGCAGAGTTTTCTTTAACAGCACCATGCCAAATTTCCCCTTCTCCAGTTTCAGAAAGCTCATGAGCTTAGGTATGAGGGCAGGATCTAGTGGCTGCTCCAGGATTTTTCCTTCATTGGTTATCCTTCTGACTTTCCCCCCTTCTTCCCCTTCTTCATGAAACAACACAATCTGCTGGATATGCCTCTCAGCCAGTTCGCAGTAAACGTCATTTTTCAGCAGGCTCATCATGAGCCGGTAGTAGCCCTCAGAGGCATGGGGGGCAGAAATGACCCACACCCGATTTTTCCCAGCAAAGCTGGCCAGGACATTGGGAGAACTTGGCCCCAAAGGAAAACGTACCACTCGTGACTGTGAGGCAGAGGATATCCCTTCATCCTTAATCATCTCAGACTTGGAGTATTTGGCTGCAGCTGTGAGTCTCTGTACCCGTCTTGTTCTGGTCCCCATGCCCCTGGCCTGGGAACGTGCTTCCCCGTGCAGGAAATTGGCAGGTGCCTTTGGAGGTGCTGAAGAATCCCTCTTGATGACGGGGTGTTGGGGATTTGGGCTCGAATTCCTCAGGGATGCTCCAGACCTTCTGAGGAGGCTGCTTGGAGCCCTGTAAGCCAGGGGTGCTTTCCTAACTCCATGGCTCCCTCTCTCCGCTAGCCTCCCTGTCTTCTCCGAGCCACACACTAGCCACGCTGCCCACAGCAGGGCTAAGCTGAGAGCTGGCCTCCAGTTCATTGTGCAGTCTGCTTGAGGGGAGGAGGAGAAAGAGAAGTTAGATGTTAACAGTATGATGATATCCTGTGCAACTGATTAAAAAAAGCAAAGCACAGGCTGGCTAGTTTTTGTGATTTAAAAGTGCTGATTACATCTCAGCCCTGGTGGCTTTGTGCAGTTTACAGTTATTTTTGGAAAAGCACAAAATGGATCGTTTTATGCAAAAATGAGATCATCTGTGCGTAACATGACTCTCTCTATCCAAAAGGACACTGTGATCTGCATCCTTCTGTCTGTCTCTCTCTCACGCTCTCATATACATGCACGCAAACATGCACAGAGAGGGTCCAGTACGTATAGCAGAAAGCCAAGAACTTGACTTGAGACTTACACTTTCAGGGAAGTTCCCCCTCCAGCGATGAGGTTTCACGTCCTTTTCCTTTAAAAGGAGACCAATGCCATACAGCTTTGCTGCTGCCCTGTGATTTATCTTTACGCAGCCCAACAGGTCTCAGAGCCTGTCCGTCTCCTCGTGTATCTTTCAACTTTCTTTCTTCTTCACCTTCTTGACAAGCGGGATGAGGTTAGCGGAAATTTCCTTTGGGATCTCTGCTTCTCCATTTACCTGCAGGTCTGGCTTTTTGCTCTAACGGTTACCCACACAGGCAGGGATTTCATTTAAGAAAAGGGAAATCCCAGCTGCTCCGAGCCTCTCTCTTTTAAACTTCCCAAGCCTCCTTCCCACTTCTTGCTTCCTCAGTCCCGTTTAGCTCCTTTGTTTCCAGAGAGGAAAGCACCAGCATTAATGTATTTTCCAGGCTGAGGAAAAACACAGGAATGTGATGCTGAAAAAAAAAAAGAAAGGACGCTTCCCTTTCCCCTTTCTCCACACTTTGACAAAAGCAAATTGTAAAAGACTCGTCTTTTCTTCTCTTTCCCTTCTTGGCTGGCCGCGGTCCCAGAAATGTCAGGATAACCCCAGCCCTGCTCCGAACCAGCCTCAGACAACGGTGGCCACTGGAAATGGGGGAAACTTCACTCAGGATTTAACAGCTCAGCAGAACCCGCCTCCTCCCCACTCCGACACTGGGAGGGAGGAGGAGGAGGAAGGCTCAGGGGGCTGAAACACTGCACAGCATCACAGAGCACTTCAGAGAGGGTGCCTCCAGCCTTAACTCTTTCCTTCACGCGTCCCAGCTCCCTGGTGCTCCACAACCTCGGCTTTCTCTTTTCTCCCATTAAACGGACACGGTCTGGATAAAAAATAGTCCTGTGAGAAGTGCGTTTCGCCATCGCTGTCAATAAGAGCTCTGGTGTTATTGGTTTTTAACTCCATTATTTCTGCCTCCTCTTCCCCCTTTCCTTGTTTGTTTGCTTTCTGGGAGTTCTCCAGTGAAATCCAATTTCTTTTCACTTTCCAACCAATTTCTCTTTCAGGTCCTCATGTATGTTGGTACAGCCTTTTCTGCAAACATCATATGGGAATGGCTATTTGTTAATTTGTGTTTTTTAAGGAGATCAGGATGTTTACTTTATTATTGTCTTAAAATTAGACCCACATGTATTTCCCATGAATGTGCACTAGCAGTAAAAAAAAAAAAAAAAAAAAAGAAAGAGAGAAAAGGTGCAAAAATACCTAAAGAGACATGGGTAAAGACAGGGTCACGTCCTTTGCTCTCCCTTCATGGTGTCAATGACACCATTCTATTGAGCTGACGTAAACGGGCACAGCTACGCTGCCAGCACCTGGCCTTTAGCTGATTCACGCTGGCTTCAGTATGTCATGCACCTTCAGTGTAAAACACCACTTAATTGTAGTTGATGGGTAACACCTAAAAACGTCCAAGACCTTAATACTACTTTTACTGTTTTCCAAGATTTCACTTACTTACAGAGATGCTGTTACATTTCTGTGGTAACGTACTGGATTTGACCTTGGTTATTTTGGGATGGGGGGGTGGGGGAGGTGGGAAGGTGTACCTTCTACTTCTCTTGCAGTTAATATTTCAAGGATAACAAACTTTCTTTTCTTTCTCTCTTTCCTTATTTGCTTCATTTTTACTTTAAGTTGTCCAGTGCACTGATAAACTTTAGTAGTGGTTTTGCAAATATGTGTCCGCAGTTTGCATTCTGTGGCCAGTGGTTTGCCCTGGAGGTAGGGGAGGATGCTGAACGCCAGCGCTCACATTAACATGAGTGCGAAACTGCACAGGCTCTCCCGGAATATCATATCCTACATCAGCTGGGAAGTAAGAGGATTGTACCTCTCACAAGGAGCACAAAACTGGAGCTCTGCGAAGCAAGGATGGGTAACATTTTCTACGTAAATTAGTGGCAAGTCTGCTGGTTTATTACTCTTGACAAGAAAAAAAAAAAAAGACTCTAAACATTACACTTTTCAATGTGACCTTTTAAAGAAAATATAATTCAAAATGATGTTTTCATTTAAATGTTTCCTCCAGGTTTATTACAAACATTAGAAGAAAAGTGACCTTATGAAGCTGAAGCCAGGTATTTAATTTGGGGTAAATTAATCTTTTTTTTTTTTTTAACTAAATTACCTCAATTTTCTTGTTGTTGGTGATAGTTTGAAACCACACAGAAGCAAAACATCATTTATCTGCACAGGTCTAATGAAACCAAGAAAAACACACTTGGTACATGACAACAAAGGAAAGAAACAGATTTCCTTATTATCTCTGCCGTCTATTCTATCCAATTATGGATACACTAAAGAATTCCTGTGAGGACATTGCTTTGCTCTCCCAACCTGATTAAAAAAAGTAACATTCTACAGAAGCTGTCTTAAATGTATCAAAGGGTGGCTGATCAGTGAAGATGATGGATTGTAAGGCAGCTGTAGAGGAGAGACTAGCCCACAACAAGGCGTGGAGCCACAGGGATTATTTCCGAGGCTGATGCTTCTTAGTATCTTTATCTGAGGTGAGGAATAAACTTGAAATGACTGCTGGAAATACTTGGCATCAGAATTCCTTAGAAAGTAAATAATTTATACAGAACAACATGGGACTTCTGCTAAAGTGAACATATATTTTAAAGGGCCAATGCAAGGTCATACAGCAAGAAACAAAAAAATGCACGGAACGTGCCTAAGATAAAGAATATCCTAGAAGGCACCTATTCTGTAAGGGACAGTATAGAAGCCACTGGAAATAAGCTTTTGGTGTTATATTGCAGCAAGGAGAAAGTCTGCCAGCATGGCAATGAGACGTTAGGAAGTCATACGTAGTAGCAATAAGGTGGTTACTGCCATGCACATCAAGCTTTTCAAAAGGATTGCAAAGGGTTCAAACAGTGACCCTACGTTTGGACAGGATCCCATTGAAATGGTGATGGGAAAATAACTCTGTGGAAGGCACAGCCATGCCTTGGTCATGATCTTCTCCTGCATACGCAGGAAAGGGACTTCTGAAAGTAAATGGCTTTTTGATCCAGCAGAGGAAGGCAGAAGGATATCCAATGATTAGGAATTAAATCCTGACAAATGCAGACTTGAAGTAATGGCAATTACTTGCAATTTTAAAATAATGATCTCAGTTAACTCCTGGGATAATTTCCCCAAGAACATGGTGGTTTTCTGCTGCTTAGTCTCCAAATCAAGCCTCTAAGAGACCTTTTTGACTGGACTGGAGGTCACGGCAAAAGGATGGAATGAGATCCCTATGGACACATCTACATGGGAAATTTGTGATCGAAATGGCACCCACCCCTGAAGAGTGAGTGCAGCTCTCTGGAGGCTTATGGAAATGAGTTCTCTAGCCCACCAAACTGATATGAGCAAGTTGAGAAAGATGAAATGCAACGTACAAACTCTGTAGCCTTCAGAGTGGTTTCAATAAGGAACTGAAAGTTAATGCTATGTCCACAAAGGGAAATTATATATCTGTTTAAGGATGACAGTACCATGAGTCTTTCTATATTCTGCTTTAGGTATCAGACTTAAAAATGCATATATCAAGTATGGCAAGGGGTGGGTGCACAGCTACATTATATCAGCTGCTAAGGAATGAAATGGAAAGTCAGCTACCTCCTGAACTAGGATTCTTTCTTGGTCCTACAAAACCTGGAGAAATAAGGTAGCAGCAGGAAGGAGACAGCCAGAGGTGCCAGTGGGAGGAAATTTCTTTTTCAACAGGCTTCCAGGCAATCCTCCAGGGAAGGATGGAGAAACTGATTACAGGGAAGGTGAAAGGAGAGAAGGGGCTTGGGAAAACTGGCATCAGCTGCTTTGTAGAGCGCTGGGCAGCTGAGAGCCAGATAAGCAGGTGTAGGTTCCCCTGCTGATGCCAGTGGGGGGTTATTAGAGTAGAGAGCACCAGAGCCTCAGTCCTGTGAAGCCTGACGTTGTTGATGCTCTAAGAAGGGACAGGTTTCTTGCACCCCTCTGGCTCCTCGCTTTCCTGAGAGGGGAGGAGGCTATTATTAGTGATCTGACTGGGGTCATAACCCAGCCAGCAGCTGGGGAAATAACAACTGATAGTGTAAACAGGGGAACTGGGCTGCAGCCCCCTGTACGTAAGCAGCAAAAGGAGTCAGTACAGGGGGGCTTGCAAAAGCAGTGACCCATAATAAAAAGAGCAGTGCCTGGTTAGTCAGATCAAGCTCCTAAAATAGAAAGGCGCTTTTGATAAATAGAGTGGCCTCATTTGAGTCTTCACTTTTTAAATATACATTTTTCTGTAGAGCTCCTAGGAATGTTGCTTAGAAACTGGCGATGCAATGTGATGCTTCAGGCCTTAAAAATAAACACTACGAGCTTTAAAATCAAATGTTTTAAACTGAGGCTGGGCCTCCTAGGTGCTGGCAGGGCTGCAGCCCCAAAGATTCAGGCTGTATTTGAGACGCAGTGAAATTCTGATGTCTGGGTGTTATTATTGGCCTGTGCTCGAGCTGACCTTGAGTGTAGCACCTCTCCTTGTCCAGTTTACAGAGCTTCCTGGTGAGAGGAAGGTTCTCACATAGACCCATTTCTTCTTCTACATCTGGTTGACATCTGGGATGGAAACGTCAGCCAGGGAGAACAAAACATCTTCTGGCCAGGACTGACACAAGTTCTACCCCAAACTGCCTGATGCAACTGCTGTTATGTACGCTAAAATGAAAGTGTTATATATGAGAGCAAACTGATACAAAGATTGCCATCTGCTGGCCTTGCAATCAGCGCTCCCTAGTCACATCCCGATGGAAGTGATAAAGCCATTGCAGTGTGCTGCAAATGGTTTCTCAACAACACAGCTCCAGAGGTGTAGCATTCAGAAAACCACAGAAATAGCCTTGTGATGGTTACAGACAATCAGTCACAGAAATAGTTATTGAGGTGATTAGGAAAAGGAGACTTCATTAGCTCCAATCATCAACGAGTGGGGCCAACGTCCCTCCCTTACAGCAGTATAACCCCACAGGGGAAGCTGTACGACCGGCATCTCATGATGCTGAGGTTAAAATTTGTCCCCCATCGGTTACCTCTCCCAGATCACATGCCTGCACGGCTAAATGAATTCAGCCTCGGCAATGAACTCACCAGCTGCAAGGGCCTGGGTTCTCATCTCACTTTTCCACCTCTGCACAAGAGGGCTTTATGCTAGCATAGATCTGAACACTGACCCATGCCACCTCCTCTCTCTAGTGTGCTTTCTTTGTCCTTTTCCCTTCCTTTGTCTGGGGAACTGCCAACCGATGTCGAGCCCTTCTGAACAGAGGGGAAAATCTCTCCTGGCTCTTGTGGCCCCATTTTGTGGTACAAAACAGATTTAAGCAGGATGGAAGCTGGTGCTTATGCAACTTCTCACTCTGCACAAATGCTAGGACTTGGATTCTTAATGCAGAGCTCCCAGGTTTGATCTCTTTGACAACCATTTTTTCCAAATGCAACCACTTATGGCTTTGCACACTTGGAAGAAGATCAAGTAGAAATTGTCCTGCAATACAATCAGCTCATTCACTTATCAGGGAAGACTCAGCTCTCCTCTGCACTGTTAGAGGAACTTCAATGAGATCCTGCCAGAAAACAGAACCCACTGATTCAGAGGGGGTTGTTCCTTACATATTTGTGGGCTTCATTATCTATCTGTCTGTCTGTCTATCTGCCTATCTATCTGTCTATCTATCTATCTTCTGGCTTACAAATCTTTTTCTTGCACCCTGTAATTTAAATAAAAAACTTGTTTTGTTTTGTTTTTAAAGACTTGTTTGGATTATAAAACTGAAGGGGTAGGAATGGAAGAGGATCACGTTTAAAAACCAGACTGTGCTATGGTTCAGCAACAAAAGAGCCTTCCAAAACAGGGCTGTGCTCAGTGATTACTCTCAGTGATTACGTGTCAGAATGCTTTGGGGATGAATATAAAAAATTACTAGTTACACGGCTGCACACATTCCTGTCCTAACATTCATTACTAGTCAATTGAGAAGATTCAAATCCTCAGATGGTTTTAAGTCAGAAAAGCAGTTAAGCCTATACTGAAGTTTCACCTCACTTTGGTGCTCACATAGCTCTACGGAGGGAAGGCAAGGCAAAGCAAAAGACTGAAGTAGAATGAGAGTTTAATGTTTATGTCCCTTCGCTTCAGGTCAGACTGAAGACAGTTCAAGCCTGTAAGTGACAGCTGGAAATATTATCATGTGCAGATAATGTACCACTCTTCTTGTCAGGCTGTTTATGTGCACTTGCAGGCATTCATGGCCCTTTATTTATATGCTATCAGGCGCATTACAGTACTTAATCTTCAGTTGAGTCACTCTTCTCTTTCCTTCGTGTGAACAGGCACTCCTGTGTCTCGCTCAGTGGCAGCCTGTGGCTCTCCCTCATCTTGTTTGGGCTGAACTAGATCTCTGCCAGACGCTTTTGGAATCTTTCCTTGGTGGGTGGCAGAGGAGGGGGACACCCATTGCAGTGGGGCTCTGACTATCAAGTGCTCCACAGGCCAGGGGTCTGTAGATGGGGTCATAAAAATGGGGAAAAGGAATACAAGTCGTTGGAAGCCCAGGGCTCCCAAGTTCTTTCCTAGTTTTCAGCACCAGTGTCTACTACCCAAACCTTGGAGAAGCCCACTGGGAGACAGAGAAGAAATGGGCACGTATCTGCTTAAACTAGAGTATTTAGAAAATGGGGTCAAAAGCTGTCGAATCATTTAGAGTGGGATGAAGATCCCACAGCCTTCTGTAAGGGGTTCCATTTGCTTTGGGAAGGCCCATGCCAGCCTCCTGAATATGCTGTTTGGCTGGTGAATACAGTTCTTCCTGTTTCCTTGCGAATTTTGTTTCCCGTCTGTGGCTGTGTAGGGGGCAGAACCTACTCACCTGGGAGAGAGGGTGAATGGCTAATTTGGTTAGGCTCATCATTCCACCAGGCTACAGTGACATGAATCCAGTGACCGTCCTGTGCTAATTCTGGAAGCAGAAATAGGCGCAGAATGATGTAGTCAGCTAGTTCTCAAACTATAAGTCATGAAATGAGGGTGAGTGGTCAGCAGCTGGCAATAGAACAGCGCTGACTGCTTTGGTGCTTTCAACTGAAAACAAACATATGAAGAGGGTGCAAAATGGTGTGAAAAGTCTTGAGCCACGACATTTCTCCAAAGGGTTTGGGAACTAGGGGGTTTGTTATTTGTTTTTTTTAAGGTCTGTGACCCAACCTCAGCTCAGGTCGGAACCAAACCCAAACTGGTGGATAGGTCACCGCCAGGCCAAAAACAAACAATGCAGTTGAATCCTAATGGTTTCCCTAGCAGAAAAAGCAAAGAATAAAAAAGGATCCTGGTCCCTGACACAGTGTCTCACATTGAGGAGACATACATATGTACCTACTTCCTGTTCAGCAATACTGGTATTAATTTTTAATCAGACGATAACAGAAAACCCGGGGTTTTGAGGTTGCTGAGGTAGGTTACTTCACAGGCAATAAATTCACATAAACAAAATTGGTGCAGAAGGGATTAGGATATACAGCAGAGGTAGGGAGTGGTCTCTGCCACGCACAATCAGTGTCAGTATTTTCATTCAGGATAAAAAATACTTTTTAAGGGTGGAAGAACTTATGCACATAAATTCCACAGCTCAGTTTTGCACTGCAGGGTGAGAGACATTTTTCACAGTTATTGACAAAGGACATTCCAGCAACTAGTGAGATCTGGATTTCATTATATGTCTTGGGCTACAGTGCAAAAGTACTATCTGCCAGAAAAAATGTGGTCGAAGCATGTTTTATTAATATATTGCTGCTGTTCTTGGATTATACCCCTGTAGAGGATCACATCTGAAATGACACATCTGATAGGCTATACATTAGATAGCATTTCAGGGTTATTTTTTGGATCTGATTCCCGTACAATATACAGAGACCATGTAGATTTCTATTTTTAAGCATTCAGAGACAAGCTGTCACTGCCCTTCTCCTGTAGGTCATTGTTGTGGTCTGTTTATGGAGCACTTCAGTGCCCATGTACTAGAAGCACTAGTACTACTATAGCGCAGTAATTTCTTACCATTGCGTTTGGTACCTCTGTACGTACCGCATGACTAGAGAATGACTTCCCAGTCCAGGAAGCTTCTGTCTAAATACATGGGGTAAAGCAGTCCAATGTTGTCAACATTTCTTTCCAATGAATGGTCTGAGTCACAGTAGAAACAGTGGCAGGAGGCCTGTGCTGAGCAGACCTGGAAGACCAAAAGAAGTGCATTTATTTTCCTGCCACCTCACCTTAGAGCGTTATATTAATGACAAAACCTCCCTGACAATTCATGGTCTCCAAAAAGAACAAAACAAAAGAGAAGGAAATCTGTATAACAGATTTATTCAGAGAAATACACAGTAAGGACTGATATTTCCATTGCTGGTTTTGCTTTATCTTCATGTTAAAGGCAGCCTTGTATGTAAACGCACATGTGTTCTTGATATATCAACCCAACTGCCTTGAAATCAATGGCAAAGTTCCTGTCTTCAGTGAAGACTCCTGGATTTTGTTCATATTTATGATACAATTAAGCTGAAAGCTTAAGGGAGATCACAGCCTTCCAAAAATTAAAAAGGAGAGAGAAGAAACGAGAAAGCAAGTATGTTGTGAAAGAGATCCCAGGTGAAATAATTGGTCCAATTTTTCATGTCTGGATGTTGTTATTTTTTCCATAATTACTATAGCAAGGTCCTGCTTCCACTGAGGGGAGGTGACCTGGGATTTTTCCAGTAGCCATGGAAATTTAACACACAAATTACCAAAACTGTTAAAGCTGCTTTATACATGTGTGTCAGCACTGGGAGAATCAAGATATAGCAGACATTGTTTAGTCAAATACAAAATTTTGTGAGTATATGTGTCCATGCACTCAAAATTGAGAGCAAGGAACAGAAAACCACTATCTATCAAGAAGAGATTGTCTTAAGTATCAAGTAATGTACAGTGATGTGGGCATGGGTAAAACATGATCTAGATATCTTACTTCTTGCAGGTTGAGTCACTCGTCACATTGTTGGAGTAAGGAAGTCTAATTTACACTGATACACATCTACTGCTGTTGGAAATGCCACTGTATTTGGACCTCTAGTTCTCTTCAGTGTCCTTTCTACAGAGATGGCTAATACTAAATGGTCACATGATGCAGATGCTTATGAAGTAGCCAACTCGCTTCACCTCCCATAGTGAAAATCTGGAGACTGTCTAATCTCCAGAAGCATGAGGCCACATATCTGTACCCTCTGAAACCATTTGGGATCTATCACATCTCTGCCAGATACAGAGCAGGTGACCAGATACCAAATCCATTCTGTTCCTTTTCCACACATGCTGATTTTCATTTGAGTTACCAGTAATATAGTTGTTACCCCTCCCAGAAATAATAATAATAAAAAAAATCCACACAGAAGAACCAACAGCAAAAGCAACCCAATCCTATTATGGACTAACACCATTGCAATTTATCAAAAACTACCTACTGAAATGTACTGGTTTCACATCTCCACTAATACCTCCCCGTCTTGAAAACTGTTTGCAAATATCTCTTGCTAACAGTTGTCTGATGCTACAACTGTGACCAACACTCCAACATTATTCGCCCTTATTCTCACCCTTGGAAATACACTATTACATCTGATATAACCTTATTCTTGTTAACTGCTAAGAATTCATTATGATGAATTCTTTTATGATTTCATCCATGGTGGCTATTAGTAATCTGGCTGTGGCCAGGACGCTATTGTACCTGCAATCAAAAATCTGGAACATCAAGAAAATTTCTTCTTTAGGGAGATGATAATCTCTGTGGAAGACAATAGGTGCATAGATGGATATGAGAGCTCAAGGGACAATGAGAGAATGGAGGCACGAGTGCCAGGCCGTTGTGGTAGCCTACCAGTGGCCACATGTATGTCAATTATCTCATCGGCAGTGGTGTGAGGAGGTTTTAGGGATTTCTAAGGAACAATATGAAGGAGAGGAATGAGCATTTTTTTCCCAAATGTGAGTGGCAAAATGAGATTTTATTCATCAACAGCAAGAAGCAAAAGGAACTCAGTACAGAACTACCTTTCATTACTTAGTTCATTTAAGGCAAGTTCTCAAGTTTTTGTGTTAGAGAAATATTTCTTTATTGCTGTACTGGTAGCCAAAAATGTCTGACATCTGTATGACTAACATCTGCATGCCATCATGCACAGCAGACGGTGGGCTATAAAATGTCAAGAAGTTTTGGTAATGGAAAGATCAGCAACAGACTGGAACACCAACCAGAACTATTTATAGAGGGAGAGATTTAATTCTCTTTGAGAGGAACTACACAAGTGATTGAGAGACTGAGAGACTGACTTACGAGGAGATAGTGAAAGAAGTAGATACGTTAAGCTTGGGCAAATGACAGGCCACCAGGCTGTGATATGAAGAATCAGAGAGCAGGAGATTTTTTACTGGGAAGGTTGGGGCAATGGAATCACTGAAAAATGGCAAGTCTAGGGTGAGGCTTTTGAGGCTAAGGAGGAAATGTATTAAAACTTTGCAAGTATCTTCCCCAGGGAGATGGCAAGAGCTCATGGTGCCTGAGTCGCTTAAATCTGGACTGGGCAGAGCACTAGAGGATATATTGTTGGCGGGGGAGTAAGTCCTAGATGACTGTATTGGCCTTTTGCATCTGCTCCATCTCATTCTGGCATTCCAGTTCTGGAGAGTATTGGGTACACACGTGCGTCTCATGCAAAAAGAAGGGAAATAGGAAACGCTCACCTGAGCTTCAGGTGTGACTTGACCCTATGTAAACATGAGCCTGCTGGCCCTGCAGAACAGGCGCAGCTCTCAGCGAGGGAGCTAGGCTCTGCTAGGCTCACACATCATCAGCAAACTCATTAGCTCAACTGTGAAGGCATGGCTGAATTGTCCTCCCCCCTCGCATCTGCCAGTTCTAATGCCACCAGTGCAGCTATGCAGCCGTAACTGAAGGCAGACCTGGAAGGCAGCAAGTGGCCGAGCAGTTGTAATTCAGAGCTAAACTCAGCTGACAGCCCTGGTCCAGGCAAAGTGGGAGACGGGATACCAGCTTGATTCCCAGAGCTCCCAGCAGTGTGGCAAGCTAAATTCTAGCTTTTACTGTTTAAACCGTTAAGGGTCGATGAGCTGATCTTAAATAATAATAGACATAGCACCTCCCCATAGCGTTTTTAGAAAAACAGCTACACCACAGGCCTTAAGGGAAGGCAGTGACAGAGTCACCTTCTTGACGTCAGAAATGTGCTTGACAGGTTTTCCAAGCCAGGGCCGTATTGAGTACGGAAACAGCCCCAACTTTGTCACTGTCCCTGGTTTTGTGGATTAGCTTGGTATGAATGAGTGTGGCTACGCCGGCAGGAGCAGCGTGTAGGGGCTGTTGCGGAGACAGAAAACCGATGATTTCTGTGTTGGCTCTTTCAGTCTACTCCCGTGAGCTAAACAAGCTTAAAAGAGCTGGAACTGGTACCCGAGCGTGTTTTAGTGACCCTGTATACAGAAACAGATTGTGCGGGGTGTTACACGGTAACACAGCAGCCTCCTACACAACCTTGTGATTTGCCACTAAGCTATAGCATCACTGTTTTGCACCGCCACCTAGTGACACGTAGGGATGCCTCAACCCCGCGCAAACTTGCTTTTGTCTGATTTTATTGCACTGAACTGAACGGCCACTGGTTTTGCAAAGAAAAGAAATGTTTACATTTTACAGCAGTGGCAACTAGGCCAGCAGATGTGAGAGGAGCATTTGATCCATAGGATCTGAGCTGTTAGTTTATTCTAAATGAAAAATGTGCTTGTCCCTTGAAGCAATGACCTGTTCCCAGGCGGTATTGAAGTCGGGTTCCCACTTACTGCCCTACCCCAGCTTCAGGTCTGAGTGTGAGGCCTCATGGTATTCAAATTTCCCTCTGCTTTTAATATCAATAAAAAACCACTGCTGTTTATGTTTCCTACAAAAATCACTCCCAAATAAACATAGTATGTAAATTATGCCGGTGCTTTTCTTTTAGAGTGAATGAAAATATCCTCCCCTTAATCAGAGGCCTATGAAAATGGAAGCCTTGCTGCGAAGTTACTGATGAGTTCCCCATTTGATAAGCCTGCTATATAGTAAGCTTCCAAGATTTATAAATCTGTGAGGAATGAAAGGGAAAAAGAGTGATACAGAGTCACAGAAAAGCCAATAATCTCATTCTATAATCTTTAGCTGTCTAGAAAGCCACAAATCTTTTTTTCCCCCTACTTTTTCAAACTGTAATATTTTGGAAAGTGTTGAATTATTGCTGGATTTTTTTTTACTTTTGAACTGATACTTCTTTTCTCTACTTAAAAAAAAAAAAGATTAATGAAAACCTTATGTTTGAAAAACGTAATAATTCTGAGGAATGGTGAAGCCCTTATTATCCTGCAGCAAGCTTGTAACTTAATTCCCACCCTTTCTAATGACCATTCTTACTCTGGTTCTCTGTTCGCCATCCTTGGACAGGTCATACCAAGTAGCTACTCTGCTTCTGCTCTATTCTTCCCATCCTGTACCTCTGAAGGGTTCTGACCGTTTCACAGCGCAAACATTTGGTGTTGTGTTTTTTGCATCAGACAAAGTTTCTGAACAATCTCTTAACCTGAAACAGACGCCTTTTCCCTCATTCCCCTCTCTAGCTGACTCTACAGCCAGAGGACCGTGTGATTAAGGGATATGCTCTTCTCTGAGCAGCACCCAGCACAGGCCAAACTCACTCATAGGGGGAACAACATCAGTTAAAAACTTTTCACTCCATGTGTATGTGGGGAAAAAATGAACACATTCGGACCAGGGGAGTTCTCCATCACCCGTGCTAAATACTGGGTGCTCTCTAGAAGGCAGCCTGTAATTTGAACAGAAGCTATGAGGGTGTGATGCAGCAATAACTAGAAGCCCTATTTGTGCGATAAGCCTATTTTAGTCATAAAATCTCTGGCCACAGATCCATTTCTGTAGAAGGTAAATTCCCTTTATGTTATTCCAGGAAGCAAGTGTAATAACACACTATCTAGCAGGTCAGAAATACATGTGGCTAGGCATTGCTAAGTGTTTTTATTAGAATCAAGTGGGACAATGCAGAACAATGCCATGGTGCCTTCATTTAGTACATTCACTGACCCATCTCAGGCCAGTGTTTATATGTGGATCTGTACAGACTCGTATAAATACAAGCCTCAGTCCCTGTCGCGCCATTCACAAAAGAGCTGTTATGGCAATGCTATTTTTTTTCCTGTTTCACACATTGTGGCCTATCTTAGAGGATAATGTTGTCTATATCTATTATTTCCTATTTGAGATGCTAGAACTGAAGGCTGACATTTAGCAATATCCAAGCCTCTGCAAGGCACTTTTGGAATACAGCCTATGCCTCATGACAGCCTTTATGTTAGGCACTGTTTGCAAATAAGGAAGCAAAGGTGTGGGAAATTCCAGTGTCTTGATCTGTCACTCCTTCTATTGGGAATAGGCCTCAACAATGTCGGCTTCCCTTCCCTTTCTGTCTGCACAGGACATGGACTCAGACCTGCTGTTCTTGAAACTGGGTTTATCTCTTATCAGCTCTTCCAGTAAATGAAACAATGGACTATGCAGAAGGGGGGGGAAAGTGCATGAACAAACATTTGATTGATCTTGCATTCTTGTGTATTGCCTTGAAAAGCTTCCTACGGATACGACACAAGTTCTATCATTTTAATTCTAAAATGCATGGCCTATAATTGCCCATAATGTCCTGTTAAAAGCAACCACTCTTAGGACACTGTATATTTTGAACCCTGGAACGTATGATTCATTTTTAAAAATGTATTTTTTCTGTTGATGCTACTTGTGGGCCGCTCATCACTTCATCTGTGTATTTCTGCCTTTCCTGTCCTTAGCCACAAAAGATAGGATTCCTATTCTTGCAGTTTTTCCATCCCATAGAATGCTACAGCATTAGCCGTGGGTTTGTCTGTTGAAAAACCCAAATGTGTCCTGCTCCCGTTTACTAAGCATGTTGCATGGACAGCAATGACTCTGCAGCCCTGACATCAGGGAAGGTTTTTAGAGTTTAGCAAGCCTGGCAGGGAGCTGTGCATAGAAAAGGAAAACCAGAAAGAATGAAGACCCAAGCTCACACTAGGAAAGCAGCAGGGAGAGCAGAGAGCAGGCATCAAAGCTAGGTGGCAACTTCTAGGCTCACCCAGGCAAAGTGGACTGAGATAGCACGGCCTTGCCTACCACTGCATAAACGCACTGGCCGATGGACCAGCAGTTGATGGCAGGATGGAGGATACAAATTGCAACTCACCACTAAACCTTCCCTTCTCAGCACCTTCCACCTTCCCTTCTACCTTGGCCATGGCTGGGAAGGTTTTCCTCTTCCTCTGGTTTTAAAAGTGGCTCTATATGCACTACTCTTCTAACTCCCCATACATGCCACTGTTTCTGAATGTGTTGGCAGCTCTCCCTTTCTTCCATGGGATATGAGCCTCTCTCTCTTCCCCTCCCCTGCCTGAAATATTGGACTTGAAACTTGCTTATGAATGACTGCATTGCTGCTTCTACCTTTGTGATATTTAAAAATATCAAGTCCACTGTCTTGATTTTAAATCAGAAAAATAAGCAGCTTCTTTATTTGAGAAAATGTGGATGTAAACAGCCTTCTTTGGGTGTGTTTGTACATGACCAGTCAGTAAATTAGCTTTCTTGCCCATTTCAATTCCACATCTTAAACTTCTGCCTGCAGCACCCGCTGATGTGAGAAGCCTGATCCTCCAAGTCCAGAGTTTGAGTCCCAGGTGTTAGCAAATTAGAAGTTCTGATGAGGAAGAGGAGAAGGAGCATGTTGGAGAGCTGGCCTAGACAACTGACTTCAGAAAGAGCTCACATTTGTTTGGACCAGGTCTGCAAACTGCAGAAATGCCTTGGGTATGTTTGCCTCATTCATTTACTGCACAGAAAACATATTATCAAAGATGTTTGATGGGTAAAACTGGGAATCTAGTAGCTTTTGGAAAGCCAGGCCCCTTGTGACGACATCTTGTTATGGTTTAAGAAACCTGCAACATTTTATTGTCATTTAGACAATTATTCTATCACCCAATGACCCCTCCCCACCCAGGAAGGGAAATTGGGAAAAAACAAGGAAACCCGAGGGTTGAAATATAAACAGATTTAATAGAATAAGACACTAATAACACTAAAGAACCAATATTGATCCCGATACCAATATAAAATATACAAGGATTATACTCAGCCAACTATATCAGTTGGAAACTGTGTACTCCCAGCAGTGGACAGCAAATATCAGACACTGTGAGCGCTACGTCTTTGGGAAGAAGGGAAGGCCTCTGGCATCTGGCACCGGGGCAGGAAGCTCTCTGGATTGCCACCATCAAGGGAGAGAGAACTTTGCAGCAAACCTTCTAATTTATATTGAATGTGACGTTCATGGTATGAAATAATCCTGTTGGCCAGCTTGGGTCCAGTGCTCAGGTCTTGTTCCTCCTCATCCCTGCACCTGGCAAACTTTGAAACTCACACACCACAGCTGGCTATAAAGTAAATATTTTCACAAATTCAGACACCAGAGTCTTCTAAAAGTGCAGTTTCCCCAAGCATTAGAAGAGAAAGTAATCCTGTGTTGCTCCTACCAGGATGCATCTCTAATCTGGTATCCAAAGTTGCTAGTAATTCATTATATTCTTCCTTACGTAAAACTCAGTCCTGTTTTTTCAGTCAAACACAGACTCTCAAAAATCATACTGGGGACATAGGATCATATCAGGGGTAAAAGTGCCCATACTGAATCACACCTTGGAGTCTGCATTGATGCTTATGGAGATTGTGTATGTCAAGAGAAGGATCAGAGTCAGGGGTGAGGACAAGAGCTGCGTACTGCACTATGTGAATTCCAGATGTAAGCAGAGACCCTGCACCCACAGCCTTTGTCTGGAGCTCAAACATATAATTGTCTATGTTGGAAGAGACCTTTAAGATGATCAAGTCCAACCATCAACCTAACACTGCCAAAACCACCACTAAACCATGTCTCTAAGCACGATGTCTACCCGTCTTTTAAATACCTCCATGGCTGGTGATTCAACCACTACCCTGGGCAGCCTGTTTCAATGCTTGACAGACCTTTCAGTGAGGAAATTTGTCCTAATATCCAATCTAGCTGTCATCCTACTGAGCAGGCATGGCATGCTGCATTGCTGATGTCCTCTGTACAGCAACAGCTTTTTATGTTTTCCTTGTTTTCTGAACATTGCGCAGACAGTTGTGTGAGCTGTGTGAACACTTTCCCCCAGGGAATGCTGTGATATATGTAAGATACCGGGATCAGTACTGGCAATATCTATGGAGCTCTGTGATCTCAGATGATTTGAGAGAGGAGAGAATTTTGTTTTGTCCCCAAACCCAGAAGGAATTTCTGGGTCCATTATGTTAAAATATGCAGCCTTGGTGGCCACAGACAGCTCTTCAGACATAGTGATTCTCTAATTAAAGGCTGGATGGTTTGAGGAACATGTGATTCCAGCTTATTTGAAAGACTGAGAGAACAAAGCTAACCATAAAAAAATTGCCCCACAATATCAACATAAGGAAAACTGTTCAGGGGAGGGAGCAAAAATGTAGTAGCTACTTGTGAGCATCCACTGTACAGGTTCAAGCTGAAGGAAGCAGGTACTGAAGGAGGGAATGGAAAGCCTGCAAGGGATAGCCCTACACCTCTTGAAACTGGCAGGGTTCAATAGCAGCCTGCAAGCAGTGAGGTAAACTGAGGACCTTCGTTGAGTCAACACTGAAGTGGTGGCATAATCCATCACTGATGATGGAAGATACAGCTACTTGATTTACCAGGAGCTAAAAAGTGAAACCTCTCTGTGGTGTTTTCACTGGGTTCAGACTGCCTTCATCAGACTATTGGCAGATGCCAGTGAGAACAAATGCCTACAGACATCATCCACCTCCAGTGCTCTTCCTGTGTCAGTCGGATCAGGTGCTAGAGGGATTCCCAAGCATTCATAAAACTTGGTGTTTATAAAGAGCTTGCAAGAGGCAAATGGGAAGGCTACAGAATGCTAATAACTAATAATCCAAGAAGATTCTGTGGCTCCTCTTCAGAGGAACACTTTGAGATCTCCATTTTGGAGGAGACACTGAAGGTAAAAATTCACAGCCCGAATCTCCTAGTTTGTGTCAGTATCAATTAATATCTTGAGGGATGCAAGTGAGAATGAGTAAGAAGAAGAGAGCAGCTTCTCATTTGGTTTGTGCACTGTTCAATTGGACTAGCTAGCTGAAATAACTCAGACATATCTGAGAACCTCTTTCATTTTCCTTGTTCTTTTTCAGGACAAGGGTGAGTTGTGGAGGAAATGGAACCATCTGTTAAATCATGACATCTGATAGAAAATCCAGCCTTCCTCTTGGTTTACTACCTAGGTAAAAAGTTTATTTATATGAGATGCTGGATTGCTTTGTGAACTACTTCAGCAGGCCAAGCCAAGCTGGTCTTCCAGCACCATGAATTTATGTCCTTACTGTGGCTTCCTGCCAGCATCCTCTCCATTGAACTGTATTTACATTAGCACTGTAAAACATTACTTCATTCAAGTGTCTGAAGTGAAGCACTCACTCGCTCCATGGACTTAGTTCTTGATTGTTGCCAGCTGGTGAGAAGTTAGCTGATTGCCTTTCCCAGCTGGGCCCCGCCATTCTGAATACAATAAGAATTAAAGCCACTAATTCACTGGGACTACTCAGGTTCTAGTGTTGGTTTTAGTTGTCTGTAGCTGGTATAAATGCAAAATATTGGACAACTAATTCCTTTAGTTAAGATTGAAAGATAAATCCTTCATTTAAAAAATAAATGCCTTCAGCAGGCATTGCCTTGGGCATCAGATCTCGGCATCCTTGAGTCCATATACTGGTAAGTGATCTGGATGATGGTTCACTGCATTTCAGTTTGTTTTTTCTTCTGTAACTTTCAAAGCTCTTTACAACATGGAAGTATTTTCATTTTATGGAAGGCAGAAACGGAGGAACAAAGAGGCAGATCATATTGTCTAACCTGGTGTAGATCCTCATGTGAACCTTCTCTAGTCTGCTGAATCAGTGGGATGGTTCCGAGGTCTCTCACTGACAGAACTATGACAACTTCTATAGGAATAAAAGATAAAGGAGGTTTGACTCTCCTTAGTGTGCTCTGATGTTCAGGCTGTGTTACCTCTGAATAAACAGTTCAGAATGGAGTCAGAATCATATGTTTTTCTATATGTTCTATAAGGCCTTGCTGAAGGGCAAGCTTTGCTCTGTTTATTTCAAGAGAAGGTTTGAATAAGGATTTTTCATTCTTCAATTTGACTGAATACATTTATATTACTGTTATTGCCCTTTGTCACACCATATTCCCAGAAGGCACAGGGACTTTGCTAACTCCCAAGAACCAGAAAGCAAAATCATCTGGTCTTATGACTAAAAATGTATTAATGATAACAGCTGACAAATGTAATGTGTGTTTTAGTTCAAATTTAAGAATAAAGTACCTCGCCCTACCTGGAAGTTAAAAAAAACAAACAACAACAACAACAAAAAACCCAAACAAAAAAACCCACAGAAAACAAATGAAAAAACACCTTCTGCTTTTAACACTAAGAAATATGTGAGAGCTAATTTAAGGAGAATAACTGTTAAATAGTTTGGAAATGAGATTTCTCATAGAAGTGTCCCTGTTTCGGAAAACTTAATTGTCTCAGTGTTAACATGCAGACTGGGGCATGGCAAAACTTTTCCCACAATAATCAATTTCTGGCTTAAAGCACAGATCTGGGTGTCAGGAGACTGCATTTCACTTTCTGCCTTAGTGGCCCTTGCTTGGAAAAGGGCAAGAGCACTTACCACACAACACCAGGGCGTCACGGCTGTATGAAGTGCCTTAAGATGCTTGGATACAAGGTTTGAAGGAGGTTATAAGTACTGCTATCCTCTTAGTATTATTCTTTCCTCATTCTTGTTTTGCTACAAATTTATCTTCACTCTGTGGAAACCACTAGCAGAAAATAAGGAAATGTTTTCGTGGCTTTGTGGGAGGCACGCAAAGGAGGTGTGGGGGGGACTGTAAGGATGGTCAGCAATGACAATGACTGGCACTGCCTTCTTCCCCAGGGACAAAAAAAATAAAAACAAAACAAACAAACAAAAAGAAGTTTCTTCATTACTGCTGCGGTACCTACCAGTGGAGCAGTGATATTCACCAGGGCCTCTGTACAACACCTCCAGGGTTTGGGGGGTGGGGTGGGTGGGTGGAGTGGAATTCAGAGAAATTAATGGAAACTTATTGTTTTAAATTTGCTATATGGGTGTTTGCATCTTCATGGGAAGAGACCGTTTCCACAAACCAAAGCCACTGGACAACTACAGCCATTCTTAGAGGTACCTCACTGGAGGTGAAGTCCACCTCTCCCTCCTGGGCATACAGGTAGCTGCTGCTCTCTCTGCTATTCAGACAGCTTCCCAGTGCTGTGAACCTGATTGAGGGTGACTCTACCCCACTGAAGCAGGTCTCTCTTTCTAAACCTTGAACATACCAGCTCTGACTGTCTCCTACACCCTGGCAAAAAATATATCCTGCCTTCCACGTTATGTGATACAGCACTGGAGAGATTCTCTTGGAGTAAGTGCAGGTGACACCAGTGGAGATACGTTTAAATTTGCCTGGGAACTTGGCCTTATTTCTAATGAAGAATATATTGACTTCTTTTGTTGACAGGGTCATGGCTGGTCAGCAATAAAGGAACATTAAAGACTCTGGAAGTCCATTTTGGATCTGTCAAAGACTATGACCACTTCTATTTATTTTTTCTCCCCTCCGTTCTCGTTGGTATAGATTAGAGGTAAAATTCTCCAGAGAGTGGATTCCTCATTAAGATTCCCAATACCTCCCGGTACACAGAGGCTGGGATTACCACATGAAGGGCATCCTGCTATTTTTGCCTCTGGTCCAGTCCCTTTGAAGGGACTCTGGAACACTTTACAGTCGTGCAGATTTATGAGCACTGTGCAGCCTGCCAGAGCCTTTCTGACATACTCCTGTAAACTAATTATGGGAAACTGCCACAGGCCTCTGTCATTAAAAATACATTCTTAGCATTTCATGAACAAAGCTTAGTTTTCTCCTTCTGTTCCTATAGGATATGATCTGTTTCCTGACAGATGTTTATCCTAAAACATCAAGTGATTGTTTCTGAGGAAAGTAAGTGAATAAAAGCATAGCATGTCACCTAGGATGAGTCACAATGTGAATCCTGAACTCCCGGTGTGATCTGAACTTCTCCGATGCCCAAGGAAATTGCTTTTTAAGATTTGCAGATTTTCTAAATTCATTGTAATTAGAGACCGGGCACTTTAAGTTCTGTAGTTTGTCATCAAGCCTTCCTTTTCAACACTGCCTTAGAGTGGTTTTTGACCAAAAGCCATTACCCACCCACTGGCTATTTGGGCACCTGAACGAAATGAGTTGATCCATCCAACTGCTTGCGCCTTGCTGGCTCTTAGACGCTACAACATGGGGTGCCAGGAAAGGCAGACAGATATAGAATAAACAAGAATGGTTGTTGGCAGGAGCAGAGCGCTGGCTCATGTAGGCAGATAAACACAACGTGTTTTGGCTGACTGAATTGCATGTGTGATCCCAGGCCCCTGGAGAGCAGGGCGGGCTGCGTGCGCATGGACTTTGTGTGCCCAAAGCCAGCTCAGAGGTTATGAATGCAGATGTAGATGCCCTCGACATGCACGTCATAAACAATGCCCTTGGAAATGCCTGTTCCCCAGCTAGGCAAGGAGTGTGGGGACTGGGTGGAATAGGGAGACCAAATTCGATTCATACATAGTCTTACAGTCCATCCCTATGGAGTGAGACTGGGGCACCTTCTGGCTCAAACAGGTGGTGAGGATATCGCCATTTACCTGATTATCTCAGGCCATCTGAGCTGCCAGAACTGGGTATGCTGCAGACTGCCTAACCTGTTAATTACTATATTATACGTCCAACCTCAGTGAAAGGCCTGACACATGTCAAGTCATTAACCTGAGCTGTAACTTAGACTGTATTTGGTCAGTGAGCAAGGTGCCTGTAGGAACATCAGCTTGTCGCTGCTGTTGCGTGTGGATGGTATCAACTGGGGTCCTAATTCCTGTTATGACGTGAACTCCTGTGTGCATTTTAGATGTAATGTGTATGTGCACAGTGCTTACACAGACTTTGATTTTTTTAAAGGGTCTTAAAATCCCAGGGTTGTGTTCTTCCCAAGGTTTTCAGTTTGTGTGTAGGTCAAACACCAGATGATCTGCTACACCACAAGGCTTTGAACTGATCCTTGAAATTCTATAGCCATCTTCCTGCTATAAGGTTTTGAGCTACCAAGTAAAATGCACTGGGAAAAATAATATGCAGAAGGATGTCCATAGTTTCCATCTGTAGATGGTTAAGACCAAAGATTCCAGAAGAATAGACTTATCTGTTTTGTGATAGTATTATTGCTTAAGTTCTGATTTAAATTCCCTCTACCGTCCCCCCTCTTTTCTTTTTTTTTTTTTGAATATCTTACAAAGGATCTAGGTTAGCAATGGAGGCTGGGCCACAACAGGATGCAGCCTTCTGCTGCACAGATTTTTTTAATTTTTTTTTTTCCCCTGCAAATGATAGGTCTGAAATTCTCCCACAGAGTGATATCAAAGCAGGAAGAGAACCTGAAGAACACCCTCCTCCCCCTGCCACACACGCACAGAAGAGGAAACATTGAGAAGAAGTCTTCTGTGGGGTAAAGATTTGAGGGGGGAGAAGGCCTCTTCCAAATGCTGCTGGAGATGCAGGAGCTGCAGAGAGGAGTCAGTGAGAAAAAGGGGATTGAAAGATAAGGTGAAGGGACATTCAAGAAAGTGCTGGTACATGTCTAGACAAACAGGTGGGTTTAGAGAAGAATGTCAGGACTCTCTTCCCTGTATCTCACGCCATGAAGTGGCGTGCAGTAGGGGAGAGCCCCTCGCTAACACGGATGGTGGTTATCTGATTTCCATTACCTGAAGCTCTGGCTCTTGACTTGATAGTTTTCTATTCACTCTTGGCATTAGTGACAAGGAACAGGGGAGCAGAGAATCAGGCTGTGAGCCCATGGGAGTACCAGAGAAGCAGCACAACATAATCCCTAGTTTGAAATGGGTGAGGCAGTAATTGTGGCAGGGAGTGGGGAGTGATGTGGTCAAGTAAAGAATTGGCGGAATTAGCTGTCTGTTTGTGCATGTGGCGATTCTGGCTATTTTTCCTTTTCTCAGCAGCACAGCTTGGATCTGAGCCTATTCCAGACAATCCTAGCTTTGCCCTTCCTTATTTCCCATAGTAAAGGTTGAATAATGATAAACAAACTGTGGGCTTAAACTTTCCTTTAGGACTGAGAGGAAAAACACTCTCTCCTTCCCCTCTGCCCCACCCCCCAGTTTCTGACACTTTTCCAGCCTGTTCTGTGAGAGATTCTTAGGTTTTGCTCCTGAAAGCTGATGCTGGTAGCTTGCCCCAGCAAGGGACCCAGTGAACTCCCACAGCAGAATGGGGCAGAGCTGGGTGCCTCCCTGTGGTTTTTCTTCTGGAAGGGGAAAACGAGGGAGGGGAGTAGGCTACTTCTGCACCTGGGCTCCACCCCTGTGTGAGACAGTGCCAAACAAAAGACTCGGCTCAGAAAGAAATAAGGGATTTTGATGGGCTTTGGGTTGGCTGATTAACATGCCAAAGGCGCTCCATTTTGCAAGAAGCCTTTCTGATTCACCCTACCCTCCAAACCCAGCACCTGCAAATAAACATAAGCCAAACCAGGCTTACACTAGATGAGGCCGAAAAGCTGCACAAGGAGCATCCTCTGTGCACCTAAAAGATGGCATGACAGAGGACTTTTGTTTGTTTGTTTGTTTTGATACAAAGTTGTGTGATACAACAGTACTGCCTCCTCTTCCAGAGCCAGCATGGTGGATATCAGATTGAAGGGCTTCTCCGCCATGCCCCTTGGCACAGGATGGACATGCTTTTTTGCTATACCCTTGCTTCACAGGGGGGGTGTGTGTGTGTGTGCGCCTGTGACCTGACATCATCCTGCTGCTTCTTCATCAGCATCAGACAAAAGCATTTTAGTGCCACTAAAGCTTATGAGCCACAGGTCCCTTCACTCCAGCTTTTCTGCTGATAGGGCACTGACTGCTTTGCAGAGACAGTGGAAGAGCTGTCTTATTAATGATTTTGTTGTGAAAGCATGAGTCGGTGGAATAGTCAACACTTCAGCCTTTTCCATCTACTTCCACTCCAGAAGAAACTAAAGGTAGAAACAATATATTCAGTTTCACCTAATCAATCTCTGGCAGTGTGGAATAACTCCTACTACTCTACTTCTGATATTTGATTTGTTGTATTTCTTACAGTACAAGAGCCCTCCCTTCTTTGTAAGCCTATTCCACACCTGAACAGACCTCTCTATTGGATGAACTGCACTGTCAGAAAGATGTAGATGAACATGAAAGAGTCACTATTGGAGCAACAAGATTGATAAGAGGCTTAGAAAACAAGAACTGTGAGTAAGGTTGAAAGAATTGGTTTTGTTTAGTCTAGGAAAGAGAACATGGCAGGAGCAGAGGTGGGAAATATGATAGCCGTCAGGTATTTCTAAGGGTGTTATGGATAGGACAATGATCAATTCTACAGGTCGAGATGGGGTAAGGCAAGAAGAAATTGGCCTAAGTTCAGCAAAGAAGACTTGTGTTAGATCTTTAAGAAAGGAAGAAAAAAAACCCCAAAACTCTTTCTAGTTGTAAGGACAGTTGAGCAATGGCTGTCTAGGGACTTGCAGAATTATTGCTCTTGGGAGGTTCATGAGAAGGCTGGATAGGTGAGAACTCAAGAAACGGGATCCCAAAATTTCACTGCATTTCCACAGTCACTTTTGTGTATTGCCACCAATATAAACTCTGTGTTTACTTCTGATTAGTTTCAGCTGCTTGCGATCAGCTGTCTTTTCATCTTCTCCCATTCTCCCGCCACCCCTCACTGCATTTAGGTGTTTTCCTGTATCATCCTCTTGAGCCATTTCATATTGCCAGATTGAAACACCAGCTGGTTTTAGACCTAAATGGTCCTGTTTCTATAACTGTACTACATCAAATTTGAACATGGTTTTTTTTTTTTTTTGTAGAGGAGCAAAACTCAGTATTTAGCTCTGGTTTTGTATGGCATCTAGCCCAGCAAGGTTCCTTTCTGTCACTGGAACCCCAAAGGATGCTACAGGAGAAATAGTACATATAATAATAGTAGTAGTTACTGTCAGTCTTCCACAAATAACTCAGTGCTATCTGTGGCTGCAATGAAGTGTTAAAGCAAGACTGGAGTGTTCGGTGTGTTGATCTGGATGAAATATTACCTCTAATCTATGGCAGGATCACTGCAATATGGAAGGTACAGTGTGTTTCAGTTGAAGGGGCCATGGCTGATTATCTAGTGCTGCCCAAGGAACACATTTGATGTTGTGTAAGTATTCACCAGAGAGCAGCAGGTCAGCAGTAGGATCTCATACTTTGGAAGAATACAGTGTGCTACATATGAATTCTTGCATCTTTGAACTATTGTAACTGGTCTGTTTTGAAAGAAATCAACTGAAGACATACGATGCAACCAGACCTCGTGTCAGCTAAACTACGTTAGCTGCCCAATGAGGCAGGACCAGCACTCGGTAAGACTGTGCGAGATCAGTGCCTAACCCTGAACGAAACAGATCGGAGGCAAAAGGAGTAGCAGTGAGGGTTATATCATGTGTCCTGCTTTACTACTCAGTGTCTTTGAGCAAGCCACAATCATCCTGTGCTTGACTTTCCAGAGGCGTTACTGTCCTTAATGAGGAAGAAAAGCCTGAGTCCCTCCTCTGTATAGGAGCACATGCTGCTCCTGCATTAACATCCAGATTTGCAGCCCGCACATAATCATGTAGCACAGCAGAAAATGCAGCCAAGGTTTCCTGTGGGGAAGCTGACAGCCCTCAGGACCCCCTTCCAGAACCTCCTTGCTCCCTGCCGGCAGCCAGGCAGCTAGCCCATGGCCCCCCTGGCAGCCCCCTGCTCCTTAGCCTGGGGCTGCGACCCTCCCAGTGTCCCAGGGGATGACTGTTCTGGGGCTGCAGCTCCTGTGGGAGCACTGTAGCCTAGGGGAGGCACTAGGACTATCCCTTCAGGGGAGCAGTGTCTGGCTGGGCAATGTGTGTGCTTAGCTCTTGGAACCCCTCCAAGTCTAAAAGCCGATGTCCTCAGGCTGAGGCAATTCAGAAGTTATGGGTTCTTTCTGAGGGTTGAATTGTGACATTTTAAAGGGCACAGAGACTCAGCCAGTGCACGCTCTGGTGGTGTACCCAGCCTGTTACAACCACGTTGTGCCATCCCTGGGAGGCTGTGGGCAAACCCAGCAGCTCAGTTCTGCTCCTGACTCTGCCGGCTGCCACACAGCCCTCCCTGCTGTAAGGGGCATGGTGGAAGGACCTCCAGGCATGACCTGGACTTCATCCCCAGGATAGGATAAAGTAAGTGTAAGAATTCATCTCACTCAACTTCTGTCAGAGCTAGTGGCAGAAAATACAAAGAAGATGAGGGAAACCTCATGCCCCCTACCTCAAGGTATGTAGGCATTGTTTGGAGGTAATGGAGAGTGGGGACCAGTGACCTACACAGAGATTTCCATGGGGGACTATCTGGCACCTGGGAATGGCTGCTGCACTTGGCTTGAACTGCCTCTGCCTGAGTTGTGCCATTTTGTAAGAACAATGGTCAGGATTTGTTGGAGTGTTTGGTTTTGAGGCTGATCTGTAGAAAATGTGGGTAACGTGCCTTTCTGGTAATTAAGCCCCTTTTAAAACATTTCAACCTGAATCTATGGCCTCTTTACTCCTGTTTTCCAGGGTACCCTAGAGGTATAAGCCCTTCTATGGTGCTTCCTCCTCCACTTGCAGGTTCCACTCCACCCTTGAGGTACTTACCAACTGCCATGCAAGTATGTGGTTTTTCAGGCTTTTCACTCAGCGAGACAGTAAGAAGAAATTGGGATTTAAATTAGCTGGTAGGATGTTGATAACATTTTCTCCTACTGTGTTTTGGACCATGCTGGCTCAAGCTATCTTGCATCTGTCCAAAGTTATTGCAGACAAGGCAGGCTTTGATCTTTCCAAAAGTGCAGAAGTGTACGTCTGTCGTAATGTGATGTCTCTCCTATTATTGCTGAGCCTGGAACACAATAACATCTTATAGAGGGCTTTGGAGTTTAGACTACAGCCCTTTCATTTATTTTGCTGGAGCACTGTCCCATAAGGAAAAATCCTAGGCTGGGTTTAAAGAGCCAGACAATGGAGCAGCCGTCACATTTAGATGTTGCTTTTGAAACAATACCTTAATGCTACATCACTTTGCTCTGCTGGATTCTGCTTCTACTTGTCAATGGCAGAAATCACAAGATCGGAATTAGTGAAAGGGCTTTAGTGATGTTTAGTGCAAAGCATGTTGAAAATGAAAACACCGACTCAACTCTGCTGAAAAAGCAGCTCTCTGGTTCCTAGGTTTCTTCTTGACCAGTGGATAGGGGCATTACCTCACACTCAGTATGGAGTTGGGCAATGGATTGCGTGTCTCGGACTTTTGCAAGAAAAAAGTAATGTTACACTTAGAGTAAATATTAATAGCACCAAATGTATGTAAAAAGTTTAGACCATCTGTTACCACTGAATGGGGCTTGAGACTCCCACCACTTATAGAAAAGAGAAAGCCAACTGTCTAGTCTTACTGTCTGTGAAATTATGTTAAAATATTTTCAGAGTCTGTAGATAGCCCAAAATAACAGCTTAAAAATGTATGACTTGCTGTGTTTATACTTGATGGATTTTCAGTGATAAAATGAAAAAAGAGCAGTATTTTTGAAAAACAATTTTTAGTGACGAATTCTGATCCTGTTTTGCCTGCTCTGTTTGCCAAGCTCCTCCCTCCTCCTCCTGCTCCCAGTTCTTAAAACTAAAAAAATGGTAAATATAAACAGGTAAAAGCAGCTGTGTATTGCAAAGGGGTTTTGGACAAATAACCTTTTAATTTATTAAAAAAAATATGGAAACCATGCTTGAAATTGGCAAACCAAAAAAAACTGAAAAAACATTGAAAAGGAAACACTTGAAATTTATTCTCTAAAGTGAGCTTTCGATTTTCATTAGCTTGATTGGAGCAATTTAGATACCAGTTTTGTTGACAGTTTCCCTGTGATATCATGTACCTCATTGATTGCTTAGTATCTTGGACATCTTAAAGGACTTACATGGCACTTAAGCATCTCTGTTAAACCCTCCAAATCTCGCTCACTCGCTTAAAATCAGTGACTTTCACAATGCAATTATGTGCAAGGATTTTGAAAACTGGAGTTGTGTGTGCATATATCTGTATGTATCTATCTAAGATAGATTCTAAGATACTAGAGCAAAGAGGATTATGCATTATTTCTTAATTTCCTGATAAATCCATTGACAACATTAGTACTTTTTGATATTTGTGAACTACTTGAGATCTGTCACATCAGATCGCTGCAAAACCTGGGAATCTTGCCATGAAAATTTGGGCTAGTTTGACATGGATTACATGTGTTTTTGCTAGTAATTACAGGAACAGCACATTTAGTGAGCTGGCATTTGACGTGCGTACAAATATGGCAGGTCAAGCAGGGTAACGGGAAGTACTGGGAGCAGCTCTTTCAGCCAAGTTTGTTTTTTAAAGGACCAAGTCAGAAATAACAGACCAAACTAAAAGTCTAAGTCTAAACCAGAATAGCCAAGACTGCTTGTGATACCCTACCTAATTGCTTACATCTTTCTTACCGACTACTGCTTTTGGTTTAAGCCCTGTGTTTTTTATGAGTGCATAGGAAGTTTCTGAGCCCTTGCTCTACAGACCCACAGCCCCACTTATGTGCAGCTGCTGAGATCCATTTAAAACTTACATTGTGCACAGGGATATTCGATTGGATAAACTGAGAAATATCAGGTGGTGACAGAACTGAAAACATAACATGCATGCCGTGGGATAAAGCAAAGGCTGTGGGTCCAACTGGAGGGCTGAAATGACTAACTTCTGAATGATTAACTGTGCGGCCTTTGAAGAGCCCGTACTGCAGGAGCCTCATATCTTCAAGATTTTTGTGAGATACCAAGTGCGTAGGTCTATGTGGTCTTTTTATAGAATAATTCAAAGCCTGGAAACCTTACCTTGGGGGTAGAGATATAAGAGGCTTAATCTATTCCTTTTAGCAAAGAGAAGGTGAAGAGGTGGCTTGGTCAGAGCCCACAAGACTTTAGTGTGGTAGAAGGTTTCTGGGAACAAAGAATTCTTTTATGCAGCAGAGAGAGGCATAACAAACCCTGTGTCTGGAAGCTGCAACGCAGTTTATACAGATGGGTACTGAGGTGCAAAATCATGGGCTTGAGGCAGGAATCACTGGCAGAAATTCTACGCCTTGTGTTACACTGCGGATCAGACTAGGTCATCACAACCAGCACTCTTGGCTTTGAAATCTGCGTGCCTATGATTAACGTGATTCCCACATTATATGCACACATCAGCATTACATTTAGTCACTGAAGAAAAGAGAGAATGCATCCAATTAGCTCTGGGCTTTCTGCCTAAAAAGGGAAAATGAAGTGAGATTTTGTTTAAGGACAACCCCGATAACTCTGAAAAAACACCATGGGATTATTAGCATTTGGGCAGAGTGGACAGGATTTCAAGGTCCAGCACAAAAGACCCTGCAGAAAGAACTGTTCAGTGAGCTGCACAGAAGGAAGGCCTGTGTCTACCCTACTGGGGTTTAGTTATGGTCCTAGAAAGCATAGGACGTGCTTAGATAACCAAATCAGAGGTAGGCAGGGCTGTACTGCTTTAGAAACAGCTGGTACTAGAACCCTTTATTTCGGTAGGATCTTGCTTAAATAGAAAGGAGAAATACCCTGTTCTCTGAGGATGGTCTTGTTAAAAGGGGTGGTATGGATGATGGTGATGGGAGGGAACTGCATCCTCTCCAGAGCAGGCTGGGTTTAAATGTTTTGGTTTGCTGGAAAGCCCCTAAGATCTTGCAAGAACTTTGAAAGAGTTGCTTTCAAGTGTTTCTGACTTGCATTACAGGAAAAATTGCATCTAAATGCAATTCTAAGCTAAAAAGGTACCGTTTTCAAATGCAAAATGACTTGTCTTTGAAAAGGTAAGCAAGATACCCTTTTTTTTAAAAACTGCACTCTCAAAATCTCATTAAAGTACTTAAAGGGTATCAAAAGGAAATGCTTTGGTGATTCAGAGAGAAAATGTTTTAATAATAATTATGGAGCATGAATAGTGTTTGGTCCTTTGACAGTTCGTTCAGATTGGAAATACTTCGAAGTTGTTCATGGGACAAGAAAACCACTTCCTATACAGTCTTAATTCCTCCTGCCACAGGTCGCTAAAGCATCTGTAGTTGTCACCCATATGCATAGGTGAGTCTCTTCAATACAGCTGCTTGGTTTTGCTTTTCCATTCTTTCCAGCAGAGTGGCCAATTTTCCCAACCCAACACGTCTATTTGTTGAACATTTCCTGTCATCTGCCTCCAGGGCCCTCAGCTTAAGCAGAGGGCTAAGGCACGGATAATTGGACTCGCTCATTTAGCAGGTCAGGTTGTTGCTGTTGACTTCTCTTTCTCTTCTCTTTTGCATCTAAACTGAGTGAAAAAACGGGCTGTTTCTGACTGTCATTTTAAAAGATCGAAGTTGTCTTTGTCAAGTTGTTTAACTTGGTCTTGGGTTTTCTCATTCTGTTCTCCAGCCACCTTGAGGAGGGAGTCTTATGTGGAGTCATGCTTTTGATCTCACCTAGGATGGTAGGGCTGCACTACGCAAATCTGAAATAACTGTTTTAAAGAGCCCTTTCGTTTTCATCTTGTTGCTATTGGCAGGAAAAGAAGTGTTCAAAAGCAAGAGAATTTGTTCCCAACTGATTTGAAAACTGAATGGCTCCCTGTTTGGGTTTGTTTTGTTTGTTTTGTTTTGTTTTTTTTTTTTTTTCTTTTAGAAAAGTCCTTTACATGGGACTGGTTTTTGAGGGCTTGTGATCTTGTGTGTAGTTTGCTTTCTGTCTAGCCACAGCAGTTTACCTCATTTACAAAAGAGTCTTTCAGCACCTGACCCCTATATTCAGGGCAAGTTCTGCAACCTTTAATTGTTTAATTAGGTGGTGTTAGCTTAAAAATATTTAACAGTGCTCTTTTAGGTAAATAGGTTACTTCAGGAAGCATCCCCACCAAATATTTTAATTCCAGATCAACAACCTTTTTTCTTTGCTACTTTACCCAGCAGAAGGAAACAATGGTCATGATCTTTGAGGGTGATCAGCCCATCTTCAAATACTTGCAAGTAGTCCTCATCTTCACAACTAATGACATAAAAGTGTCTATCTGAACCCTCTTATACTGAAATTGTTTGTGCCTGATGTGCTTTCTGCTGGGCAGGGGTGTGTGTGGAGGTGGTAGAAAGGAAAAAGGCCTTGTACCTTTTCATTGCTTCTTAGTTTTCTTAGTCGTGAGTAGGCAATCATTTCTCTTTTTCTCCATAAATCTGTGGAGTCAAATAAAAGCCTAATGTGGGTATGAAGGTACTTTACATAGAGTAACAAACAGCACACAGACTTCCTCTGTCAAAAAGAAGATGATGAGTAAAAGTGAAAGTCAGAACTTCTAAAGCTGATTAAAAGGTATCCTTCTAAACATCAGTTAACTGGGGAAGGTGGCACTGACAGAATTTTGTGGTTTTGTTTTCTGTGTTGGCAGATTTTGGTATGATGATGAGAGAATTGAGCTACTGAGAAGTTTTTCTTCTTTTAGTGATATCCACCTACTCCTGCTACAGGAAGATTAGTTAGCACTTGTTTGCCTTCTTCATCAGGTTGTCAGCTGATCTCTCCTAGTTTATTTCTGGTAGAATTTCCAATATTTTTAATACCAGAACACTGGCAGCCAAAAAATTAAGAATAAACTGCCTCTACCATTATCTCTTCTGTGAGGGATAAACAGGAATGAACATAAAGTGCCCCAATATCACTTTCACAGAGCCACTTTTTAGACTGTAGCCTGCTTTTAAAGTCAGCATTGCACTTGGCTCAAATGATGAGATACTGACATTAAATGCTACTCAGACAGAGCCAGTGTTAATATTTTCAATGCCTTAGAAAAAAGGAAAGAATGTAAGCTAATTCTACTTCTGTTATGATGAAGTTCCTTCATAACATCTGAGCAAAATCAAAGCTGTTTGAGGACTTAGGCAAAGTATAAATTTTCTGTTGTTTATTTGGGGCAGGGGAGGGAACAATTTTTAAAATGCTTACTGAAAGTCAACTTCCTTTCCTCATCCCTGTTTGAAAGTTTCCAAAAAAGGAGGATAAGGAAATCAGGTTGACTCCCATGGTCAACAGCAGACAATGCCAATGAATACATGTACTGTCAATTAGTGAAATTCATTATCCCTGTGTGCCAAAACTGAGACAATGGAGACAAAAGCCACAGCCTTTCAACTCCAAATATATCACTGGGCTAAATTTGCCTGACATGACTAAGAAAATGATTGATCTAAAGAAATTTCTATGCAAGAAAAAAAGCCCTCCTTGCCTAGCACCAATCTCTTGTCCCCTCTGGCATCTGACACTGGCTAGCTAGTCAGTCTACAGGGCACTTAACTGCGTGCTATTATTTAGCTACAGAAAAGACATAATTTCTGCAGCAGCTGAGCACTTATGAACATTAATGCGCTAATTCTGGTAACCCCACTGTAAAGTACTGATGTGTTAGTCCTATCCATTTTACAGATGAAGAAAAGGGGTAATTGCTAGTGTGGCACCTTCACTTCATCATTAATTTGGTCTGCCTTGAGTCCTACCCACGTCTGTATAGTAGACCGACATATTTTAATTCTAGCAGGCTCATCTGCCACATGCCTGCTCTGTAGCCTGAGCTGATCTAACTCCTCCATTCTGTGTCGTTAAAGTAGTATCCTGTGCAGCTCACAGTGTGGTCACCCTCTATTCTAGCTTCTAACCATAGCAGCCTAGAGGTTCTCAAACATTAGGGACATTGCACTTCATCTGAAGAATGCTCCTTTTGTGAAAATCTGGAAATGAAGGCTGCTGACTAGGAAGCCTGCACCAGACTATCTGAGAACTAGACTACCCAATGAACTTTGTTTTATCAGCCTGTTGGGATAAAACAGGATAAACCAGTATCATTCCATCACCACAGCTTATCGTCTGGAGTCCCTCTGTAGCTTATGATGACTAATCTTATGAATGACAACTCATTTACAAATAGTCTATGAAAAAATGTTGGCCCTGGTTGATGATAAATAATATCGGTGAGCTAAAGCAATGTTAGGCAGTTCAATGCTTTGAATTCTATAGAAGTTAATAAATATTTCTTACAGTTCTCTTTTTACTCTTTGGATAACTTTGGATGACAGTGTCTTCCTGGAGGGTGGATAAGAATATCAAGTCTGGGAAGATAAAGTGGTAATTCTTGCTGTCACTGGTAGGAGAGAAAGTAAGTGAAAAAAGATTGTGAACTGGAACCAATGCAATATACAATGACTGCACACTTCTTGTCAAAGTATGCCAGCTGAACGATTCTGTATCATGACCCTAGGTTTTGTCTGATACCAGCTTAGCTGTAATTCAACCAGGTCAATCACTCAAGCAAGGCGGACTTAAAGATAAGGAATTGTGGTGGGTTGACCCTAGCTGGATGCCAAGTGCCCACCCAAGCTGCTCTATCGCTCCTCTCCTCAGCTGGACAGAGGACAGAAAATATAATGAAAGGCTCGTGGGTTGAGGTAAGGACAGGGAGAGATCATTCATCAATTACTGTCACAGGCAAAACAGACTCATCTTGGGCAAACTAGTTTAATTTATTACCAATCAAATCAGAGTAGGGTAATAAGAAATAAAAACAAACCTTAAAACACGTTTCCTCCCACCCCTCCCTTCTTCCTGGGCTCACTCTTGATTTCTCTGCCTCCTCCCCCACAGCAGTGCAGGGGGACAGGGAATGGGGGTTGCGGTCACTTCATCACACATTACATCTGCTGCTCCTTCCTCCTCTGGGGGAGGATTACTCACACTCTTCCCCTGCTCCAGCGTGGGGTCCCTCCCACAGAAGACAGTCATCCATGAACTTCTCCAACGTGAGTCCTTCCCACAGGCTGCAGTTCTTCATGAACTGCTCCAACACGTGTCCTTTCCACAGGGTGCAGTCCTTCAGGATTAGACTGCTCCAGCATGGGTCCCCTGCAGGGTCACAAGTCCTGCCAGCAAACCTGCTCCAGCGTGGGCTCCTCTCTCCATGGATCCACAGGCCTTGCCAGGAGCCTGCTTGAGCAGGGGCTTCCCATGGTATCACAGCCTCCATTGGGCATCGACCTGCTCCAGTGTGGGTTCCTCCATGGGCTGCAGGTGGATATCTGCTCCACCGTTAACCTCCATGGGCTGCATGGGGACAGCCTGCTTTACCATGGTCTTCACCACGGGCTGCAGGGGAATCTCTGCTCTGGTGCCTGGACCACCTCCTCCCCCTCCTTCTTCACTGACCTTGGTGTCAGTAGGGTCATTTCTCTCGCATGTTCTTGCTCATCTCTCCAGCTGCAGTTGCTGTTGTGAATTAACTTTTTTCCCCTTTCTTAAATATGTTATCCCAGAGGCGCTACAACCGCCAGTGATGGGCTTGGCCTTGGCCAGCAGTGGGTCCATCTTGGAGCTGGCTGGCATTGGCTCTATTGGATGCAGGGGAAACTTCTAGCAGCTTCTCACAGAAACCACCCCTGCAGCCCCTCTACCAAAACTTTGCCATGCAAACCCAGTTCAGGAATTTATCCTATTCAGTTTTCCCCAGTGCTGGGAAAAACCTGGTGCTGCTGCAGCTGCGGAAACAGTATAATAAACAGATATGTTAAACAGAGATGGAAACCAAAAGAGAGCTCTGTACTTGTGGTGAATAAGTGAGGCATTAAGGAGACATTTCTATCAGAAGAAACATACTGGTAGTTTTCACTACTCCTCTCCCCAGTTAAACAGGACCTCTGTAAGTAAAGAAGCTGTACTAAAAAAATGCTTTATCTATGTTCCTAACTCCTTCAAAAAGAATCTAAATATGTCCAAAGATTCACCAAATCTGGCTCTGCAGAGAGACAAAAGCAGTAAAAACGTGAGGAAATAATTTACTTTCAGTAGTTTTTAAGCTGTTGCCTTTCATACTCACTGTAGTCTACTCAATTTCTCTGTTACAGTGGGAAAGGGAGATCTCATTTCCTCACCCTGGACATCACAGCCTGATCTGTTCTTTTTATTAAACTGCTTTCTTAGTTCAACAGCCAATTGCATATTCACCAAATCCTCATTTTAAAATCTCTCTTAGACTCTGGGTGTTTTTGCTGCCAGTCTCAAGAATCCATCTGCTTGGCTTTGATGCAGACTTGTGTCCGCTTAGAGAAGCTGCATTTGGCTGGAGTGCAGTGCCCTTGCCTGTGGTACCCAGTGCCTTGCGACACAAACAGGGCTGCTGGCATAGGCAGTACTGCTCAGCAGAGGCGGTATGAGCTAGCTGCAGTAAAAGCTGTTGACTTCATATAAAAATCCTTTGTGTGGCAAGAATCTTCCCCATCTGGATGATGAAAATCTGTTCCTTCCTTCCTT
Organism: Burhinus bistriatus; assembly: GCA_013397275.1. Lineage (NCBI taxonomy): Eukaryota > Metazoa > Chordata > Aves > Charadriiformes > Burhinidae > Burhinus > Burhinus bistriatus. Next base: position 218,951 of record VYXH01001409.1, on the reverse strand, counting down.
TGCTGAGCATGTTGAGCCCTACAGATGAAAACCTGTCTTTACATGCTAAAAGCATCAAAGTATTTATAGGCATTTCTGTGGTACTCTGAGTCAACAGTGTTGTGAAAGAACCTGTCAGGTGGTAGAGAAATTATTTCTCAGAAGCTGGAGATATTTTTCTAATAGCCAGGGGGAACGACAAAAACAAAATTTTGCCAGGGAACAATTTTTAAAAACATTTGGTCTGATGATTTGCTAGTTTCTAGACATATTTGTTGAAATCTGTCTTCTTTGTATTAGAAATAACTGCACTGTACTTAGGTGAATATTTATAGAAAAGCCAAGCCCTGCTCCTACAGCTTGTTTCTGCTTTTCTTTTTTTAAAGCTTGGTATTTATATCATTTAACCATAGGATAATTTTGGTTGCAAAACAGTGACTGACCCAAGTCCTGAGGGCCTGCCACAAGAAAGACGACTTCTTCACTGGTTAAAAACCATCAAAACCAACATTTCCACTGGATGTGCTGGGAAGCGTCTTACTGAATAAAGCAATTTTCTGAAGAGGGGACAGCTTTTTGGCATAATTCTGCTGACTACACTGAACTTCTGCCTCAGAAGGATTCTGACCCTTGCCTCTTCCCTTTGCAATTATAAAATCTTCTGCTTTTTAATGGATAATTAAATCTTGATGAGTTTCTTCTGAGTGATCTTACTCAGAGATAAGACTGCAACAGGATTTTCTACATGGCAACAAATTGCAAAGAATACATCACTAAAGTATTTTTGATTCAAGCAAAGAAGAGAAACTAATCATGATATACCCTCTTCTGCTTGGAAAGCCTGTTAAGGTTAATGTAGAAAGCAGAGACTATAGCTCCCATTTCAGAACATCAGAAATATGAGATCTTGAAGCTCTTTTTGACAAGCTCTTCAGTAGCCAAAATTAGCATCATTTAAGGTAAAAGGCCATTGCCAGTTTCATATGTGTTTTATAAACACAAATTATCTAAAATTGGAATTTTACCATCTTACCTATCCAACTACTGAGGTTTAGTTATAAAGGAACACTGGTATGAGCCATCCCATGTCTGAACTAACAGGAAAAAAACCAAAACTGGTGAAGTTTTGTGACATCAAACTAAACCTACCTCTCACAGCAGACATAAGAATAAACTGAAATGTTTTATCTGAGTCCTGGACTGTGGTGGTTTGAAGGAATAGGGACCAGAGGCCAGGCTACCCACAGAAGGTGGAATGCAGCGATTTCTTCTAGTGTCTGAAAAGAGAACTGGAGTATCTCTCGTGACCAGAAGGCTGGCTTTCTGTTCAGAGAAACCCTAAGTGTTGACATCATGATAGCAAGCTGCAACTATTACATCTGCAGAACAAGCTCTCTCCTTTGCCAGTCACAGCAGGGCACTGTAGCTAGCTGCTTTTGGAAGCAATAGCCTCATCCATGATTTGTGGCTGAGTGGCTACACATACAAAATACTCTTGTAAAACTCTCTTCTTGCATTAATTCTCTTGCTGCAAAGACAAGGGTAAGCGACCTTCAGGTTTCATTTGGATTTATTCATCCCATGACCACCTGTGGCCTCAGAATGATGCTTGGTACATCTCACTTGGCCACTTGATGACATCGCTGTTTACACAAGTTGTCCTATGTTTTTCATCTCCATGTTCCAGATGAGTTTGCTTGGCTGCCATTAATCTTCCCTTAAAAATTATGTTTCTCTTCAGGGTTTAGATAAGCTTTCCCAGCCCACCATGCTTCAGGTCTCTCTCTGCTAATCCTCCAGCTACCTGGAACATTCTTTCTCCCCCCCCGCCCCCCCCAAAATACAGTTATTTTAAAGTTGAAATGTGAAAATGCCTCTGTGAAGAAGATATATATATAAGAAATTGGAATATATGAGAAAAACGAGGTTGCTTCAGTCACCCAAGCTGTCATTTACTTTAGGGTCTCCTAGCCAACTGATTCATCTACCATACTTGAGGATGTGAACAAATATATGACTAAAAGCACGTGTTCTTGCAGAAACGAAACTGTCATGAGGTATTCTTAGAGAAAAGTAGTGAGAGGACAACCCTTATTTTCGTATTTGGTCAGATAGCTTGCCAGTAGATGTTTGTAAGATTAATGTGCTCTGAACAGATCTTGCTAGTAGCTTATTTTTAAGGCTGGGACAAACAACATGGTATCTATATCACAGGATTTAATTAAATAAAATGCTCAATCTGGCTCTGTAAAATGATGAAACTTGCATTTATGGTGTTTATGCTAGATTGAGTTTTTCACCGTCCTTTCCAAGGTACCTTGAAATGCTTTGTCAGCTGCCTCTCTCTAGCCGTAATGCTCTGGCATTTTCTAATTAAATCGGTGCAACTGTTCACACTGGAATTAAAACTCAACAAAAGAGATGTAGAAGGTTGCAGGGGGCTGTGTCTTACTTATCTATTTTTCTTATCTCGTGGCTTGTGCTGACTTGCATTCTGCTTAAATAAACCAATATGGTTCTTACTACCGAGAGCACAGGACTGCAAATAGCATGCTAGTCCACAGCTCTTCTGTTGTTTTGTGCAGTACCAGCTGGTTTTTATTGAGGAAATAGTACTATGTAGTTGAATAATTTTGGTCTCTACAGGCCTTATTGTTCTGTTTTAGATGGGGTGAATAAGAGAGTACTAAATCCTTTGCAGAATTAGGAAATGACGGTAACTGGTAGAGTACGTACTCCACAGCTGATGAAGAACCAGATAATTTTTTTTTTTTTTTTTTTTTTTTTTAAAGCACAAATTAACCTTTTACGAGTTT